>CABFVX010007096.1:13926-33891 GCA_902151425.1 Timema shepardi
GGTCCCGGCAAAGATTTATCTGATTACCAAACCCTTCCTTCACCTCTGGCAAGACATCTTGTGAATGTGAGGAATGCCAGGTCTCCACCGTGGTTCGGATTCCACGTTAAACTGTAGGTCCTTCATTTCATCTCACAATCACCCTACCATTGCACATTAGCGTAAGTGCGTATAACCCGAACGGGTAGTAAGACGCGGTGCTAATAATAATAATAATAATTCATTACATGACCATACCATCTCAGTCTTGCCTCCTCTACTATCTTACATACTCCCTGAAGTCTAAATCTTGTTCAAACATCTTAATTTCTAATTCTATTTATCCTGGTGACAGCTAGCAAGACTTGAATATTTTATGTTTTATAAGGCCCTTCTATGAAAATTTAACTATTATCTAGGTTGAATTTAATGCATCTGTATTGATAAACTTACTGAATCCACTCCCAAAACCTCAAACTTATTTATCTTTGTAATGTTTAAGTGCTTGCGGCCCTTTGGACATGTCCACGCGGTCCCATTGTCTGGGACCACCCCCTTCGTATAGCGAGTCATTGATGGCGTCAACCTATCGTCCTTCTGTCATTGCTTGCGCTCCGCCCCAATCTCAGGTTGACGGGGGGAACGCCCGGAAACGTCAGCGTCAGCAGCAGTCTGGTGGTAAGTGGTAATATGGTCAACTCTTCAAACTGGGGGGTCCTGTCATCTGGCTCGTTTGGGTTGAGAAACCCTGAAAAGGGTTTATAGTCGGTTTTGGAGGTAAATGCACAGTTATACTTATCAACATTCATGGCCCACTCTAATTTTGTCACATTTTGGTATTTCGTTTTCATATCTGGGGGGAAATGCCGGTACGATAGTTCTTATTACGCGCACCGATAGATACAAACACTAAATGTCGAGGTCGTCTAGTCTGGTTTGCCGGCGAGAAGTATATTGCGGTTTGAATCCTTACAGGATGTAGTGTGTGTATTTTACCCCAAATGGTTTTCACTATTTCTCATTGTAAATGCGGGTATATTTACCTTGGATTTTAATTTTATCAGTCCTGCCATAGTTGTATTATAAATTGCTTACACCTCGACAGGTTTGCAGTGTAAAAAATAGCGCCTCCTAGTTGACCTCTTCCTACTCTCAAAATTAAATTATTCCGGTTTATATTACGTCCTTAATTAAACATGATAGAACCCGTATTTGTGTTCTCATTGTCTAAGGTGTCACATTCACAATAGATCGTAGTTCGATCCTGGCTGGTGTACCGACGGTGGCTTCTTCCTCAATGGTTTCCCATGCTCTCTCTCCGCAAGTGCGGGCACATATCCCTTAAATTCAACCTTTCTAATACCCAACCCATTAGCGTAATTAGCCCATAAGCATGTAACCCGAATGGGTAGTAAGACGCCATGCTAAAAAAAATAGAATTGTAGAAAAATTAAATACAAATAAAAGTAAAAACGCTAACAAATATTGGTGTGTGTTTAAATATGTGTTAGCGTTTTTACTTTTATTCGTGCTCTACCATTTTCCTAATATTCTATCATTTTATTTATTACCAAAATTATTGTTTAATCATTGCCATTCTCATGTACCTTACAGATTAATGCACATGAAAATTTTTAGCCAAGTTGTATTTTATGTTAATAATTTGATTTATCAGTTGAGAATCAAATTTTTTTTTTTTAAATGTAATTTAAACGTGGCTTAAATAATTTTAGTGAATCATATTGGATTAATAAATACACTATAATATGTTTTCAATTATATAACAATAGAAAAAAACTATTAAAACTTCAATTTGTCTTTCAGAATACTCAATTCGGGTCCAACACCGATTAAAAAAAAGTGGACTTTTTACACCCCTACAATTCATTCATATTTATTTAACAACATTTTAAAATTGTTAATGGAAAATATTTAATTCATATTATTCTGGTTTATATTGTGTGTTTTATATCTAATGATACCAAGATGTTGGTGGGGTCTATTTTTTTTATATATTTTCCCCCCAGGAGTGAGTGACCCGGTGATTGATGAACATTTCCGCCGGTCTCTAGGCAAGGACTACACCGCCCTATTTTCCAGTGATACGTCATCAGATCCTAACAAAAACAACAACAAAGATAGTGTTGCTCATATAGGTCTATCAGGTGAGATCGCGATTATTAAAGGTTTCTTTTAATTATCTGTTATCTGCTCCTACCATCTCTTTCTTGATTTCCCTTGTGCTAATTTTAGAACATACTTCATCGTCATCATTATTTTTGGTATTCCCTTCTTTTCCATCCTCATTACATGACCATACCATCCTTGTCCTTTTTGTTATACCTTTTATTTGTTCCTATCTATGTATTCTATAATTCTTTACCATTTTCCTTTTTCTCCTCTTTTGTGTTTTTTGGTTTTCTCTTTTAGGAAATTGTGTTGCGCGTTTCACACTCCTCCCTGATGAGTTCCGATAGAATGAAACCTGGGTCGGGGGTTTGGCCGGTGACGATCAATTTTATTTAAGAGACATCCATTACCTCTTTGTCCATTGGCAGCAGTGTAAAGTGTGAACTGTGTTCTTCTTTTCATTGTAAAGGCCATATTGTGTTTGTCCCCCTTTTATATTTTTCTATCCACCTTTCCTGTACCTTCTTCCAAATATAATATAACTAATATATTGGTGTTTTAGTTGACGATCATTTCGCTAAGGCATTAGGAGAGACGTGGGTCAAGTTGCAGAGCAATCAGAGTAAGGAGAAGAAAGGGAAACTGGCCTCTCCTTCGAAAACTCCTAGCGCCGCCCCCGCTTCTACCAACAAAGCGGCCCTCGTCACGCCCAGAAGAGGCTTGTTGTCGACCTAGAGTGACGGCATGCACGTCGATTCGTTTCGTCTATTGGTTGGATCCTAAATTAGTCTTTTATTTTTCCTCTCGGTGTAGTACAATAGCCGTAATATGTGCGGTAAAACTTTGATAATTCGGACCAAATGAAGGGGATTCGTATCACGGTACCTAAAGTATTGATCTGTTTCGGTGGCCAAACGGTTTAATGTGTCATTCTCGCAATAGACTGGGACTGTCGATGGCAGGCAGATTGAAGTTTCGAATCCTGGTCGTCGAGTAGTACACAGTAGTAGTAAGGGTGATTTTCTTTCATTCTCCTTTCATGCAACTGCAGATACACTTCCTCTAAATTCAACCTTCCTCTTCTCTAACAGATTAGCATAGTTAAAACCCACATATAAACGTACAACTTAAACGAATATCAAGATACGGTGCTAGAATAAAAAGAAAACGGATAATTCGTAAAGCATTTAAAAAAAAATTACATTCTATTTACAGCAAAGAAAAGTTTATTGTTAGTTGTTCTATGTGATTTGTTAAATATTTGTAATAACATTTTAAAATTAATCAAACCAGCAGTGAAATGTACAGGTTTTTATTTTATCAGCGCCGAGCATTACTACCCGTTCGGGCCATAAACTTATGTACTATTTATCCTAATAAGTTTGGTATAAAGGTTGAATTTAGAGGAATTGTACCCGCATTTGTGTGGAGGGAGGAAGATAATGGGAAAGCATTGAGGAAAAACCACCCTCAGCTACTCCCGGCTAGGATCGAACTCCGATCTACCCCTCTTCGACAATTAGTCTGTTTGCGAGACTAGTGCCCAAAAATCGTCCGGCCGCCGATGAGGGGAAATTAAAAAATTAATCAAACCAGAAGTGAAGTGGATGTCCCTGAATTTGTTTAACGAGTAGCACTCAAATCTGGAGAGATTTAAAGATGTCGAATCATCTTTATGTGAACTTCAACTTATGGTACTCGTTTATTTTATTATAAATTCACGTAAATGTCTTGGCTCTTGCTACCTATATCACCAGGATAGAACCGAACCCCTTACCTCCCTAACCAGAGTCGCAGTTACTGAAATAATACTAAGTAAAAAAATGCGGTAGAACCTCATTTATTTGGTCTAACTGGCTATTGATGTCATTCGGATTAACAAAAAGTGCATAGTTTTAAAATTATATAAAAATACATTAAAACTATATATATATAATTACAATTCACCATTTATTTTCACAATTACACATTTAAAAAAAACATGTTACAAGCATTATTCACTCATAAAACAAATTAGTAAGTTTTTCTTGTGCCAATACTGAATGGCGTTTACAAGCACTGCAGACTTTTCATCGTCATAGTTAATACGAAATTTCAGTTCCCGCATAACAGAGATCCAAATCAATGAAAGCTGGATCCACACATTATCTCAGTCGGAAGCCTGTCTGTCTACCGAGCTAAAGGTCCTGGTTTTAATTATCGACATGGTCAAAAAAAAAGTTATTGGTAAAATGTGGGGTTTCCCCTTTTATAGTGGTGAATTAACGGTCAGGGCATTGGATGTTGTGTCGGTTCTATATTTAGGTTAGTAAGTTGTGTACTGAACTAATCAGTTGGTTCAGAAAACGCACGTTAAATAATTCAATTTTTTTTTTTTCAAACAAGAACTGGATAAACAATTTTCCACTCCATTCATATTCTGAATTATCAAGGTGTTATTGTATAAAGATGGTTAATTAATTACACGTGTTTTAAAAGGTGTTTTATTTTTATTTCGACCACTTGTTCCAAATATCAACAGTTGGTAATTTTGTAATTAGATTAATTACACCAACTTATTTTTATCTTGTCATAGTATAGTTTCTAGAGTGTTATTTTCCTCAAACCATTGACTCGGTGTAAACTTTATTTTATTGGTACCTGTTAAACTTTTGTTTTATTTCTTTGTTATTATTATAAGAGTAGTTTGCTATTAAACAAAGTAAACGTAGATGCGATATGGAAATGTTTTGTGTACATGACGTAGTTAAACTCTGCAAACAAATGTGTAGAAGGAAGAGAAAATTAAAACCAAACTACCTGAAATTTAAAGATGTGGAGAAAAAATATATTTTTTAAATTTATTTATACTGTAAATTACCAGTTTATATTAACTTATGCCTTTTCTCATAAATAATGTGTTATGAATATTTTCAGCCTCGAGATTATGATCATTGTTTAATCTTTACCTTTTATGACACCCCAAATCCAAAAAAAAAAGTGGGACTTTCAATTCTTTCTTTCTGTCCAAGAACTACATCCAAACTGTTTTAATAGATTTTGTTTGAATTTGATATTTATTTTCAAATAGTAGTGCATGAAAGGTTTTTTTTTTGCCTACCTCCCTCTCCCCTACTCATACCTCCATGCCACCCCTCAAAAATGGTAAAATGGCCGCAGTAATGTAAGTAACGTGTTGTGGCTCGTCCGTCAGGTAGGGGCTATTCTTTTGTTGCGCTTGGGTGAGGGGGGGGGGGGGGGGGCGGGGGNTGTACCTCTTCTTTTTCGTGGATTACGGATCTCGGCAGCGATAGTTGGCCCAGGCTATTCCTATGGTCTGTTCTTTACGAGTGTCGGGACAAAATAAGAATTGAGTGATGAGCACTTTTGTGTGTGTGTGTGTGTGTGTGTGTTAAGGGGGGGGTGAGGGGGAGTAGATATGTGTGGAGGTGCGTCTTGTGAAAAGGAAAGAGAGGTAGATTAGGGGGTACACATATAGGGGGTGTAGCTTGACTGTGGGAAAGAGGTGAAGAAAGACAGTAGATAGGAGCATCTTGTGACAGAGAGGGGGAGCGACTAAAATGTTTTTTTGGGGTGCTGAAAAAGGGTATAATTTGTTGGAGAAAATGAACAATAAAACTCATATTGAAACAAACCAGTAGACGGTTACTTTTTATTGTAATGGAAAAATAAAATTTTGGTTAATCATCACGTTAATCCTACTTTGTTGGTGGCAGGTGCTACATTTTTCACTTCGCCTTGGAATTCTTGACTCAAATTTATCGTACTTCAAACTAGAGGTGTATTGATTCAGTAAAGCCAATTAGCGATTGTTTAAATTAATTGTTCATTCTACAATTATTTACACCGATTAATCCTGATTATCAATTATTTATTAATAACTCATGGGAAATATGCTTAAGAGAATAACAGTTAATGTAATTAATACAAAAGGATGGTATGCCTGACCGGCGAAAGTCGGAACTAGGTTGTTAGTTCTTATCAACGGTATGAACTTATATTTCTTTATCTGGTTGTGTAGTTTTTACATAGCCTGCAACCCATATGCAGTTGTTTATTTATTATTATTATTATTATTACTAGCACCGCGTCTTACTACCCATTCGGGTTGTAGGCACTTACGCTAATGTGTAATGGTAGGGTGATTGTGAGATGAAATGGAGGACCTACAGTTTAACGTGGAATGACTCTTTAATCCCCAGTATGTTTTATCTCCGGTTATACAACGGAATGTAATATTTTGTTGAAGGTAAGGTTGGTAATGTGTATTTAAAATATATTCATTGAGAAATAGTTTGCTGTAGCACTTTCGTTCCATAGTCATTTGGACAAGTTCCCCGTTTGGAATGTTTAGCGCATATGGAAGCTTGTAAAGAGATCTCGGGTGAATATTTGTAGTTGAATTGGTTGTGTTACAACTGTTGTCGACAAAAGTTTTCACGGAAACAAAACAGTGGTGAAGAAAGATTGTATTCAACATCATATCGGTTTAAACTTAAAAAATAAATAAATTTTAATATAGTTTTAAACGACACCTGGACCATAAGAATTTAATCAGAGGGGAAGGTGAAACCCGCAGTTAACAAATGAAAATTTTCTATTTACTTATAAAATTATGGGAGCTATTATCATTTTAATTTCATACTCTTTTTTTTATTATTATTATTTAGCACCAGTATTTGTAATTTGTAGGGACAAATTTATTTTAGTATAAGTTCACAATACCAAAGAAGCTTCCCATCAGTACTGTGGCGTATCTTTGTTAATCATTATAATTAGCACCACGTCTTGTCGCCTGTTTGGGTTATACGCACCTGTTAATGACTAATTGGTATACTTTAGCCATTGACGAAGGAGTTGGGAGTCCGACAGAAAAAATAAGAGTTTGACTAAGGCCTGGCATACCGCCTCCCAGCCCTTGTAAGCGATGGCCCAGGTGCTCTTGTTTGGAAACAAAACAGACTAAAATGAGGATCGGCAAATACTGGCGAAATCTAAAAGAGGTCGCAAAAGCTGAAAGACGAACACCGGGCACAAGGAGTAGATGAGGATCTGTAAGTGTGTATGGCAGAGCAGTAAGTGTAGGTTCTGAGTTTGCACTTGAACTCGGTGCACTTATCAATTCTAAGGTAGACGGCTTCGGTGGTTACGTGGTCTAAGGCGTCACACTCATGTTAGACTAGACTGCCGATGATGGGGAGATCAAGCTAACAGAAGGTGGTTTTTCCAAAATGATTTTACAGACAAATGTGGCTATACTTCCTCTAAATTTAACCTTCCTTATTTCTAGCCGTAATTAGGTAATAATTATAGAACTCGAATGGATAGTAAGACGAGGTGATGAAATAATCTACCTTTTTTTTTCTTTTTTTTGTAAATTGTTGGGATTTAAAATGAACATCTGATCCAAATAATCTTATAATTCACAACAAAAATATCCCCCTCCTCCCCCCTTTATCATCTACCCCTCTGATAATTTTAATTTAGCAAAATATTAACCGTTAGTCATTGAAAGTCAAGTACAGTAGTATGTCGATAATTTGCACTGAACGGGGATCGATCCAATCTGAATTATCAATCGGTCCGGATGTTAGAAACTACAATACTTGAACCAAAAATTTAGAAAATATCCATGGACGGGATATTTATGAAAACTCGGTGTTAAGGAAGAAACCTTTTCACTTTATTTTAAAAAACAAATTTACACATTTTTTGTTTTTTTGTTGTTGATAAATATCACAAATTCTGAAGAAACATAATAAGGCAAAAAAATCTAATAACCAGAGTTTCCGATTATTTTTCTTAGTGGGGGTTAAGGTGTATTTATTGGCAGTCATGTTCTCAGATCTTGATATCGTTGTGGTCATTTTTATAAATATTTTTCTTGACGATCTGAAACGTTTGGCGTCTGAATTATAAACACCTTACTGAACTAAAAAAAAATATTTACAAGCAGAATTTGTGACTTTTTCTGTCTCTTCTTACATGACAAGTACCACGATCGCCAAAACTTTGTTCATAAAAGTCGATACCAGCTCAACTACAAAAAATTTCCCTAGTTCTAAAAACTTAAATCTTCTGTGTGAGCAGTGTAGTTTTGGTGTTAGCATTATGACTGAATAATTAATATATTCAATAGACCACAAATTATATATTAAGCTATACACAATTATATTGCTTATATCTATATATACTGTAATGTGGATGTCTTAATAAAAAATATTGTTCATTTAAAAAGGGTCCTTATTTATGTGCTTTTTTGTTTTGTTTTATTTTTAATGTCGAAGACTTGTTTAGTTGTAGATGGAATTAGGACTAGAATAAACACATTTAATTAAAAGCAAGACTAGAAGTATAGTAAAAATGTTCATATATTATTTTAACTATTATTTGATTTTATATTAAATAAATAGATCAAATGTATGTGTTCTTTGTAACTTTTGAACAAGTTAATATCAATTTTAGCCAAAAAATGTCTTCATTAATATATTTTGTATTTTTATTCAAGTAATTTATAGATGGTCAATATTTAAAAGAAGATGGATTAACATCCTCCCAGCCTTGGTGAAACCACGACTATACCTTTCTTCCGCCCCCGTGAGTTATTGGATCGATTGAGAAAAATGCAAAACTTATACAACTAATAACTTGGAATATTAGGGAAACCCAGTTTGGTGGTCTTATGGTTTAAACCAGGCGCCTTCAATCGATGGTAATATTTTTTCTTCGCGCTGGAACATAAACTATATATGATGATTTCAAAAGAAAAAAATGTGGCGCAAAATATATTTGACATAACCAACAAACAAAATAATCATTTGTTTTATACTATTTTTATGAACATTTTTTGCTTTCTACGCAAATAAAAGTTTTAGGTTTTAATAAATTATTATTATTAGCACCGCGTTTTACTACCCGTTCGGGTTATACGCACTTACGCTAATGTGTATTGGTAGGGTGATTGTGAGATGAAATGGAGGACCTACAGTTTAACGTGGGATCCGAACCACGGTGGAGGCCTGGCATTCCCCACATTCACAAGATGTCTTGTCAGAGGTGAAGGAAGGGTTTGGTAATCAGATAAATCTGTGCTGGGACCGAGGATTGAACCCCGGACCCCCAGAACAGAAGTCTGACACCTTACCCTCCAGACCACCAGGTCTCCAGTTTTAATAGAAATGTACTTTTAACCGGCAAATGACGATTATGGTAGACAAGAAAAATCACACTATTTCCTACTACAAAAAATCTAAAAATATACGAGTACATATGTCACGGTGAAATACTAGTATTTTAATATGTATTCAATCTGAATGTTGGTACAGTCTTGTAAGCCAACAAGAGACAAAAACTATAGCCGTCGGACGTTAAAAAAAAAAAAAAAAAAGGTTGAAAACCCCTGTTCTAAACGCATCACTCTCGTGATAGACTAGACAGCTGATGGCAGGAAGATTGGGGTTCAAATTCTTGTTGTGTCTACTCGAGCATTTTTCCTCGAGAGTATTCCATTCTATCCATGCAAATGTGGCTACATTTGTTCTAAATTCGATCTTTTAACACACTAGCATACATGGTTAAAAATACTGAAATATTCTTTGACAACAAAGCAGATGGCGAATCGGTTGTTTATTTCTTGATCAAGTGGTCCTTGGAAGAAGCCGCTTGGACCTGTGGTAAGCAAGTCCCCGGTATCTCCGAATGGGGCGTTACACTGTTACCGCCCTTCTTCTTCATGGTCCTGTACACCGCCGCCAACACCACCGCGATGACGACCAGCACTCCGAGAACACAACCCACGACTATGTACACGGTGGTGTGATCGCTGTCGCCAGTGGCGTGGATGGAGGAGCTGGTGCTGTCGCCGGGACCGGGGGTCGTGTTGTCCGGTGAACACTCCATCTCTTCCGCCACTGTCTTGAGCAAAGCGTTCTTGTGGATCTCGGGAGAAGCACATCTCGTGTTCTGTGACGACAACAGGTTATAAACCTGCGAGACAACCAAGCAACATTATAGGAACGACAACAGGTTATAAACCTGCGAGACAACCAAGCAACATTATAGGAACGAAATATTGACTTGTTATAAAAATATGTTGTTGTCTTTTTGCAGTCTGCCAGTGACCCGTTCGGCCTTGACTACTTTTTATAGACATATTTTATAGTCATATACAGTAGCTCCATGGCTTCTTTGGTGCTGACTGACAGCTAAAAGCTTTGAAAAGCTACCAGACCAAATTATGTATCCCTACGCCGAACCATATGATCTGCAAAAACATGTGTTTGGCAGCTGTCACTTCTGACAGTCAAAATTTAAGTATATACCTAAATGTTGACTGTCAGAAGTCGGCTGTGAGCTGTCAGTCAGCACCAAAGAATCCACGGGCTACTGTATATACCTAAATGTTGACTGTCAGATGTCAGCTGTGAGCTGTCAGTCAGCACCAAAGAAGCCACGGGGCTACTGTATATGAGATTAAACTGTATTATTTATTATTATAATTATTATTATTTAGCACCGCATCTTACTACCCGTTCGGGTTATACGCTTCAAGTACTAATTACGCAAATGGATTAGTAATTAGGAAGGTTGAATTAGAGGAAGTGAACCCGCATTTGCGTGGATGGAGAGTGGAAAACCATTTAGGAAGAACCTTCCCCAGTTCACCCGACCGAGATTCGAACCTCGGCAGCTGAGCTCAACACGACTAGCGCGTTAGCCTACTACGCCACCGAGGCGGGTCACATTAAACTGTAAATAAGGCCAATATTAATATCTAATGAAGTTCATGTCAAGAATTTGTTGAAACAAGGTGAAAATAATTATCTTTATTTATAATTTTTTAGATAAAATAATGTGTGAAATACTCATATTTTGCTCTATAAAATTACAAAAGTCATTCGGTTTATACGCTTTAAGTACTAATTACGCTAATGGATTAGGAATTGGGAAGGTTGAATTATAGGAAGTGAACCCGCATTTGCGTGGAGGGAGAGTGGAAAACCATTTAGGAAAAACCGCCCCCAGATCACCCGACCGAGATTCGAACCTCGATCTACCCGTCCTCGGCAGTCGAGCTCAACACGACTAGCGCGTTAGCCAACTACACCATCGAGGCGGGTTATGAGTATTTATATTAGATATCAAACGCGACAACTGCATATCCCATGACTTGACGTATGACTACATGAAAGTAGATCTAGTAACTTTTTCCGGGTGACATAAGGTCCTTCCTATGAAGATTGTACTGTGCCACCAGGAGCTCTACCTTGTCGTTGATCCACTTGATCCGACAGTCGCACCGCAGAGGGTTGCCGCTGATATCCACGTACAGATGATCCACGAGAGGGAGGTTATGAGGCGCGAGGTGTACCAACCCCGTGTCCCTCAGACTGAGCTGCACCAGTCGGGACAGGTGGGTCACCACCCGGATATCGCCCAGCAGGGCGGCGGCCAGCCCCGCGCTGCCGTCCAGGTTCACCCGCAGCAGGAACAGCTTGTTGAGGAACGCCGCCTCCAGGTCGAGATCCCCCGTCACCGATACATACTGGAGCTTCACGTTCTGCAGCCTGGTCAGGTTGTCGAGGAACCTGAGGTTTGTCACCTCGTAGTGCACTGGAGGGGGGAGGGAGAAAATAAACAAACAACTTTGGGTCGCTTTGTCATGGGCGTAGAACGGGTATTCTTGAGCTCTTTACCGTGGAGTCGGGTGTTTGCCGTAAACAGGAACGGAGTATAAATGTGATTACGTGACAAGACCATTACAGGACTTCAGTCTCATCGGCGTGTCTTGAACTAACTTCAGCTTTCCTTTTAACGTGTGACATCATCTTGGGAGACCCAATCAGATTTCAAAACCACCCGACTCAAATCAGAGCTCATACGCGCTAAATTAACTGATTCCATTGGTGCGGATGCACATAAACCAACCGACTCGAGCAGTTAACGTGTGCCTAAATGAACAAAATCAGGTTGATTGTGCCTAAATGAACAAAATCAGGGGTGATTGTGCCTAAATGAACAAAATCAGGTTGATTGTGTCTAAATGAACAAAATCAGGGTGATTGTGCCTAAATTAACAAAATCACTGTGCATGTTCTTAAATGAATAAAATCATTTTCCATGTGCCTAAATAAGCAAAATCACATGTGCCTAGATGGGGGAAAAAAAATCAGTGCACATGCATATAAACCATGCGCCTACATAGTGAGATACAAGCAGGCAGCTACATCTACTGTGGGGGAATGAAATGAAATGCAAAAGAGCGTGTGTTATCGTTCTGAGTAAGTTTGATTCGCAACAAAAAAGAACAATAATAAGAAACCATCTAATATCGTGAATATAATCTAAAAGATCTGTTCACCTGCAATAAAATTAAATATATTGATTTTCAGATGTTTTAAGTTTTCGCTGTGAAGCATTGTGTGTCGACATACATTTCTACTGGCATGTGAAATCGAGCAGATTATGCCTCATTATCTAATGTGTAGAAAGAGGGGTATGTGTATGAAATCTTATATTGACCAAAGATATGGTAAAAAATGTCTAATGGAACCCCCAAGAAAAAATGAGCTTTCTACTCTCTTGACCATTATTCTCTCTATTTTCTGCACACACAAAAAAAGTGACTCAGGCCTTATATTACCCAAATGACCACTGGAGGAACACTGTCCGCCTGGGGACTACAAGTGGTCAACCAGTAGCCCCAGTGCGTCCTTCGAACCACTCACTTATCGCAAGAGTCTCCAGGGCCCCGAGTTTGGCGATCTCCCCCCTCGTGACCCCGTCCATGACGGCCTTGCCGGCGGCATCTCCCTGGAGCGTGAGGTTGGTGAGGTGCGGCAGATGAGTCGAGGTGTCCAGGGGCAGATTCACTCCGTGGTCACCGACGCACAAGGACTGCAGGTTGCTGACGGTCGAGAAGGTCGCCAGGGAGACCGACCGGAGCGAGTTTCCGCACAGGTCCAGACTCTTCAGGGAGTTCTGAACAAACGAGAACACAGGATCAATGGTTCGATGCTGTTCTAGTCCACGGAGGAGTTACCCGGTAAAAGTACTCTTTGATGGAGTCCATGAAGAGATTACCTGGTAAAGGAACTCTTTGATGGTCGAATGTTCTAGTCCATGAAGAGATTACCCAGTAAAAGTACTCTTTGATGGTCGAATGTTCTAGTTCATGAAGAGATTACCCGGTAAAAGTACTCTTTGATGGTCGAATGTTCTAGTCCATGAAGAGATTACCTGGTAAAAGTACTCTTTGATGGTCGAATGTTCTAGTCCATGAAGAGATTACCCGGTGAAAGTACTCTTTGATGGTCGAATGTTCTAGTCCATGAAGAGATTACCTGGTAAAAGTACTATTTGATGGTCCGATGTTCTAGTCCATGAAGAGATTACCCGGTAAAAGTACTCTTTGATGGTCGAATGTTCTAGTCCATGAAGAGATTACCCGGTAAAAGTACTCTTTGATGGTCGAATGTTCTAGTCCATGAAAAGATTACCTGGTAAAAGTACTCTTTGATGGTCGAATGTTCTAGTCCATGAAGAGATTACCTGGTAAAAGTGTTCGGTGACTACCGGTCCGATGCTGTTCCCGGAGATGTCCAAGATGACCAAAGTAGGGGGGAGTTTACCCGGGACGTGGACCAGCTGGTTACGCTCCAGGTACAGGTATTCCAGATTGTCCAGTTTGGCGAACACCCCGTCGGCGACCTCCCTCAGCCCGTTCCCGTCTAGGTACAGCTCCCTGAGCAAGGCGCAGGTCCTGAACGTGCCGCTCGGAATCTTCTTGAGGCGGTTGTTGGAGAGGTGGAGGGACGTCAGGAAGGGAGTGTCGTCGAACGCCCTCGGGTCCAAGGTCTCGATACCGCTGAGACTCATGTCGAGACTGACGAGATAGTGGGACACCCCTTTGAGGGTTGTTTCCGAGATCGTCTTGATTTCCGCATCGATCAGCTGCACAAACAGGTGTGAGATGGAAAAAAAAATTATTTAATTATTTTACGGGAAATTTTTCACAATTTTTTTCCTCAAAAAAATCAAAAAAATCATGGTAATTCAAATTGAAATAATTTAGTCGATATATTCCAAGTTTTAAAGTTCCCACTTCAGTTTAATTTCTCCCGAGTCGGTTAAAAACCAGAAACATCAAATGAGTTCCAACAAATCAATAAAACTTAATATTCAGTGGACGAACGTTTCTAAGGTGTTGGATTTGCCTGCTAAAGATGGATGGGGAGATCGTGGTTCGAATCTCAGGGTGGTTTTTACTATATGGTTTCCTATTCTCCTTCACGCAAATACAGGTGAAATAACTCTAGAATTCTTCTTTCCTCATCCTAACCCCATTAGAGTAATTTATCATAATACCTGAACAGGTAGTAAAATCGCGATGATAGAAATAATAATTGCAATTACCAGATTTATTATCACTATCGCGCATCGACTACAGCGCTTGGTGGTGGAATTTGTCACTAGCATTGAGTCTGCTGTAGACCTAATAATTATAAGATTGAATTCAAAGACTTAGCGAATGTACCCCCTCCCCCTTGGCATTTGATGATCTTAAATATTTATCTGAAAATGGTTCTTCTTTAATTTGTCATTATTTTATTTGGATTTAATTTTCAGGCAATATTATAATAATAATAATAATTAGCACCGCGTCTTACTACCCGTTCGGGTTATACGCTTTAAGTACTAATTACTCTAATGAGTTAGGAATTGGGGAGGTCTAATTAGAGGAAGTGAACCCGCATTTGCGTGGAGGGAGAGTGGAAAACCAATTAGGACCCACCCACCCCCAGTTCACCTGACCGAGATTAGAACCTCGATCTCCCCGCCCACAGCGGTCGAGCTCAACACGACAAGCGCGTTCATACGTCAATATACCAATCAAAGCCTTTACTACGATATTCCCATCCTCTGAGATCCAATAATCTGACATTTTTAATTATTTTTTTTAGAAATGTCCGATTGAAAATGTCCACATATCGGTCCGCGTTGGGTTTTTTTTTTCAACCCCTTAATCCCGTATTAGATATCACCAGAAGCAGATGTCGGTGACTTACCTGAAGGCTTGTTATCGTGCGTGAGAGGTTGGCCGGCGGGATCTCCTTGCACAGCGCTGCTTGATGCTGGTTGGCGACCTTGATCGCTTCTCTAGCGCTACACGAGCACATTTCCGGGCAGGAGCGAGCAGGCGACACGAACATAGCTACTAGTAGCACCACCAGCGACACAATCATTGTCACCTATGCTGGAACACAAAACGAGAGCTATTATTATTATTAGCACCGCGTCTTACTACCCATTCGGGTTGTACGCACTTACGTTAATGTGTAATGGTAGGGTGATTGTGAGTTGAAATGGAGGACCTACAGTTTAACGTGGAATCCGAACCACGGTGGAGGCCTTGCATTCCCCACATTCACAAGATGTATTGTCAGAGGTGAAGGAAGGGTTTGGCAATCAGATAAATCTGTGCCGGGACCGAGGATTGAACCCCGGCCTCCAGCACAGAAGTCTGACACCTTACCCTTAGACCGCCAGGTCACCCAACGAGAGTTATTAAAGTCCAAATTTTAAAAAAAAACTTTTAGTAAATACGAACATATTTTACTGCGGTCACCGATGATAACAATTTACTATTTTATTAGTGTTTTTTTAGTCACCATGTCGTACTGACAGTTCGGGTTACACTCCTATGTATTAATAAATACACTAACGTGCTACTGATTAGTAGGCTTTAGTTAATAATATGTGCTCCCGCATTTGCGGGGAGGAAGGGTTGGAAAACCATTTAGAGAAAAAATCTCAGTGCACCCGACCGGGATCGAATCCTAATCTCCCTGTCTTCAGCAGTTTAGTCCAACAAGAGAGTAGTACGTTAGTCCACGAAACGGGACTTGTTTCGGAGTTTACTTGTGATCAGATAAAACTTCAACAAGTATAAATAAAGGTTATCAGAAGCACAGAATGTATCCTTATTACTTACTTGTGATCAGATTAAGTTCCACCAAGTATCAATAAAGATGGTCTGAAGCACAGAATGTATCCTTATTACTTACTTGTGATCAGATTAAGTTCCACCAAGCAACAATAAAGATGGTCTGAAGCACAGAATATATCCTGTTACTTGTGATCAGATTAAGTTCCACCAAATATCAATAAAGGTGGTCTGAAGCACAGAATGTATCTTAGTGATCAGATGAGTTCCACCAAGTAACAATAAAGGCTCTCTGAAGCGCAGAATGTAATCCTTGTCGTCTAGTCTCAGGGATGGACTGTAGCTATTCTCCACGGAGGAAGGATCCACCGTGAGATCGAACATCCTGCGAGGTTTCCTGTGTAGTAACCGCAGGAAGTGACGTAGAGATAAGTCCACCCGGACGAGCGGGGAATATTCGGAAATCACAATTAGACCGAACCATCACGAGGGAGTAAGTCACCGTCCTTATTGCGAACGATTGTCCCCATAGGTGTCATGTCCTGAGTTCGTGACGTCAGACTGAGCGTGTGGCCACCGTCTGTTGGCGAAGATACTGCCCAATTCAGTGTCATTTTGTCAGTACAACGAAACTTTCTGTTGTTGTTTTTAGCGCCGCGTCTTACTACCCGTTCGGTTTATACGCTTATGCACTAATTGAGCTAATGGTTTTATGGACTAGTAAGGTTATATTTAGAGGGAGTGTACCCGCATTCACGAGGAGGGAGAGTGTAAAACTACTCTCAGTACACCCGACTGGGATTCAAACCTAAATCTTCCCGTCATCAGCAGTCTAGTCTGCGAGAGTAACGCCTTAGGCCACGCGGCCACCGAAGTGGGTCTTTGGTTGTTAGTCTTAGTTTTCTAGACCGGAGCCGCTACTTCTTTATGTCTCCTCATTTGTCCTCACGAGGTTTGAGTTTGACCGCGTTCCAGACCCCAGACTACTTCACAGATAATCAGGAGATTGAACACGTGACTCTGTGGCCAGGAACGCTGACCGCTAGTCCACCATGTCCTGACTTTGTTTCACCAGCGTTGTATCCAGGGGTAAAAGTGACACAATTTGTTTACTTTCTCGCATCACCTCAGGGTGAGAAAGTATTGTGATCGTCAAAAAAAAACCAATCTAATTCGATGTTTTGATGGGTGTCTACGTTTCATGACCCCTTAAACCTCCCCTCCCTCCCCCCTCCCCCACATCCCCTTCAAAAAGGTTTTTTTTAAATATCGTCTTTTACTGGGACTAACCCTTCCTTCAACTGTGACAAGACATCTTGTGAATGTGGGGAATGCCAGGCCTCCACCGTGGTTCGGATCCCACGTTAAACTGTAGGTCCTCCATTTCATAGCGTAAGTGCGTATAACCCGAACGGGTAGTAAGACGTGGTGCTAATAATAATAATAATAATAATAATAATAATAATAATACTGGGACTATATTCGAAATTATTTTACCGATCTGGGTGTATAAAACTCTGTATCTAGTGTTTTTGATGTTCGTCCGAGGGGTTTTTGGAATTATCCATCCAACCTTAAAATTAAGCATGATTTATTTAAGGACAGAAATTAGAAAATAATGTATTTCTTCGAAATCAGCTCTAACGATTTTTTATTAGAATTCGTATCCAGCAACTGTTTAGCGCTATAAACGAAATAGTGCATTTCATTTTCACATTAAAATGACGTAAAGGTTAGTTTACATATACAGACATTTTTAATTTTGATTATATCTCCGAAACTATTTCAGATACGAAAAAATCTTATCGTCGTAAAGTTGTAGGATTCTTAAAATCAAACTTCTTTTATTTGAAATAATATTTTATAAAATCAATATTTTCATAGTTATATAGTAATATATATATATTTTTAAAATAGAGCTATATAGGAAATGGAGAGTTTATTATTATTATTATTATTATTATTAGCACCGCGTCTTACTACCCGTTCGGGCTATACGCACTTACGCTAATGTGTAATGGTAGGATGATTGTGAGATGAAATGGAGGACCTACAATTTAACGTGGGATCCGAACCACGGTGGGAGGGCTGGCATTCCCCACATTCACAAGATGTCTTGTCAGAGGTGAAGGAAGGGTTTGGTAATCAGATAGCTCGGTGCCGGGACCTAGGATTGAACCACGGACTCCCAGAACAAAAGTCTGACACTTTACCCTCTAGACCGCCAGGTCACCAATAAATTGATATTTATGAAGGCACAGGGCAGATCATATTTTTCTGTAACGGTGTATCTATTGTGTTTCGTTTCACGAGATAGTACTAAAATTTATTTTACAGAGTTGAGAATATCTGTGTGACCCACCGAACTATTTATTTTCAAGACAGGATCATAGTCATAGCTACTCTTGCAAGAAAAGTTGAAGTTTGTTAACCCAAATGAATAATAATAATATATTAATCTGGTACAGGTTTCCGCTTCGTTAACCTAAATCCACAGCGCACACACGGGGAAAACCCCTGCTCGAGCTGATTGGTGGGGTAAACGGGGGGAGGAGAGGGAGGCATGTTTCTAAATAGTTACCCGCCTCGGTGGCGTAGTTGGCTAACGCGCTTGTCGTGTTGAGCTCGACTGCTGAGGACGGGGAGATCGAGGTCCAAATCTCGGTCAGGTGAACTGGGGGTGGTTTTCCTAATTAGTTTTCCACTCTCCCTCCACGCAAATGCGGGTTCACTTCCTCTTATTCAACCTTCCCAATTCCTAATCCATTAGCGTAATTAGTACATTAAAGCGTATAACCCGGACGGGTAGTAAGACGCGGTGCTAAATATTATTATTATTATTTTAGTTGTTACATATATTTTCATATAAAAAAAATTAAACACATATTCTGGGCTGTAGTCAAGGGGGTGTTTGGGGGTTCAACTCCCCCCCTCCCCCTTGAAATTATTGGCAGAAGAAGTGGCAGAAGGTGGGGCAGGTGTTGGCACCCGCTTTGGTGACCGCATGGTCTAACGCGCTACTCTTGTGTTGGACTGAACTACCAAAGATGGGGAGGGCGGGTTTTGATATCGGTCGGGTGCACCGAGAGTGGGTTTTCCCCTAAATGTGTTTTTTCACCACTCTCCCTCCACGCAAATGTTAGAGCACTTCCTCTAAATTAAACATTCCTAATCCCTAACACACTAGTGTAATTATTACATAAAGGATATTGATAGTTCAAGGGTGTGTAGAAAATTGTCAACCTCTTATTGTTATTTTAAGCTTAGTTTGAAGCATTTAGTGGTTAAAAAATTGTAGACATTTATTTCTAGAGGGTGGCCGGGGCTCAATCCTCGGTCCCGGCAAAGATTTATCTGATTACCAAACCCTTCCTCCACCTCTGACAAGACATCTTGTGAATGTGGGGAATGCACAGGCCTCCCACCGTGGTTCGGATCCAACGTTAAACTGTAGGTCCTCCATTTCATCTCACAATCATCCTACCATTACACATTAGAGTAAGCGGGTATAACCCGAACGGGTAGTAAGACGCGGTGCTAATAATAATATTTCTAGAGTTCATTATTTATTAAATATGTCAACACTTTCTGCCTCATCCTGTATTATTCGTATTATTCATTTGAAACTAAACTCTTTTGTCTTTTTAAGTATATGAAATGTAGGTATATATTATAAATATTTTAAATTTTATGCTAAGGAATACTTATATAACTTAGTTATATAGGCGCGTATTATCTACCAATATTGACATTTGACTCTGAAACCTGGACATGGCCAAAGAGAGATTTCAGGCTGCTGAATAATAATAATAATATTTAGCACCACGTCTTACTACCCGTTCGGGTTATACGCTTTAAGTACTAACTACACTAATGGATTAGGAATTGGGAAGGTTGAATTAGAGGAAGTG
>CABFVX010007097.1:0-33878 GCA_902151425.1 Timema shepardi
CCCTATCTTAAGCTAGTTCTACCCAGTCCACCTCGCTACACTCTATCCCTATCTTAAGCTAGTTCTACCCAGGCCACCTCACTACATTCTATCCCTATCTTAAGCTAGTTCTACCCAGGCTACCTCACTACACACTATCCTTATCTTAAGTTAGTTCTACCTAGGCCACCTCGCTACATTCCATCCCTATCTTAAGCTATTTCTACCCAGGCCACCTCACTACACACTATCACTATCTTAAGCTAGTTCTACCCAGGCCACCTCACTTCACTCTATCCCTATCTTAAGTTATTTCTACCCAGGCCACCTCGCTACATTCTATCCCTATCTTAAGCTAGTTCTACCCAGGCCACCTCACTACACTCTATTTCTATCTTTGCTAGTTCTATCCAGTCCACCTCATTACACCCTATCTCTTTCAGGTCCATTCTAATTGTTCTATATTTGGAAGAAGGCATAGGATAGGTATTCTAATGTTATCCTCCCAGCTACGTCTAGATCTTCCTATTGGATTTGCCAGTCAATACCCCAAACACGCTTCTAGAATCTCCTATTCGCACAGCATGTCCAGCCCATTGTAATCTATGATGCTTGATTATCCTATCAATGTACTGTGATGAGTACCAGCTATGTAACTCATCATTATGTAACCTCCTCCACTCCCCAGTAACCTCATTGCTTTGTAGACCAAATATCTTTCACCTTGTTTTCTAACACTCTCAATTTGATTTCGTCATGTAAGTTAAGAGACCGCTTTTTATACCCATAGAGAACCGGTAAAATTATTGTTTTGTACATTCTGAGTTTTACATTCCTTGAAAGTAGGCTAGATGTCAACAATTTACTAACCAAATAATAGCATGCATCTCCCGAATGTATAATTTTCCTAAACTCATTAACCATATCAAATGATATTTTGTTTGCTATATTACCTAACAAAGCTAATTCATCTGCATATCCTAATAGCTGTATTGTATCGTTTAATCTCACCCCTTTTCCACTTTCTTAGTATACTATAGTATTAAAGAGAAATGGGGAAAGTGCATCTCCTTCCTTCAACCTATTATGTATTTTGAAAGTATCTTATAAGTAACATCCAACCCATACCCTGCCATGTGTATCCCTCAAACATACCTCATTTATTTTGACCATTTTTTGGGGTAGCCCAAACTTAAATAAAATGTCATGTAATTTGTTTCTGTCAACTGAATCATAAGCCTTTTAAAATCTATGTTTAACTGATGTACCATCATGTTATATAACTTATATTTCCATTTTTTTCTTCTTCTAATATTTTCTCAGCAGTAAAAAAGTAACCCATTGTTGATCTATTTTATCAAAATCCACATTGATGACCCCCAATTATTAATATTATTATTATTATTCATGGCATCAATCCCATTAGAATTAAGTTAGATAAAATGTTGTAACCTGTTAATACACTCTGTTTTATCTCCCATTTTGAAAATGGATATTATTATACTTTTCTTCCATTCTTGTGGTATTACTTCATGGTTCCATATGGAACAGAGCAATTTATGAATTTCTATTACCAACATTTCACTGATTCCATTTATTAACTCTTTTTGAATTGTAACATTCCCTCCAGAAGTATATTAGTATTATTTATCATCAAGAACTTGACAAATGGTGATATGGAGACTATGGCTAAGACAAACCAGCATGTTATTTGGTGAGGAAAACAAAACAGAGCTTATATAAATATTTGCACCACGTAAACAAATACCATTTTTACTAAATGATATGGTACATTACAATCCACTCATATCAAATGGGAGTAGGCCTGACACAAGAACTGTATAACAACTTTCTTGGTTACAAAATAAAGTCTGGTGAAAGAATACATGTTAAGACTAGTACAGAGAAATTGAAAAGTTGATAAGAGGATGATCCTATAATTGTGTAAAAGATGGGTCATTGGACGGAACTATTGGAAGATTTATAATTCCTACTAAACCAAGTTCTAATGTAAGGGAAATCAAAATTTCCATTTTTAAACAGTTTTATATGGAGATCTTCTAACCAGTGAATATGTGCCTTTTGGTCATTTATTTATTGCAAGGACTAGTTGAATGAGAAGTGGGCTTACATAAAATTTAATAACTTTAAAAAAATTGTTTTACTGTCAAAGATGCCAACACATACCAATCTTAGACTTAGAATATGAACGTATTAATGCAACATGGTTTCTTTGACTTTTTTAACCTTGAAAAAAAAGGAATATTCCAGAAAATTAATATAAAAGCTATCAATAAAGAAAAAACAAATAAAAATGTCTAAAATATGTCTTAGGGTGTTCACAATGACATAACTAAAAGTCCCCA
Organism: Timema shepardi; assembly: GCA_902151425.1. Lineage (NCBI taxonomy): Eukaryota > Metazoa > Arthropoda > Insecta > Phasmatodea > Timematidae > Timema > Timema shepardi. The sequence goes on from CABFVX010007097.1 coordinate 2,346, forward strand.
TAAACTTGACTTTATGAGTCGAACTTGTGGGTAACTGTGCAAGAGAGAAAGAGAGAGGTGTGAGGACAATTTTGGTTTTGTAACACATGACAGACTTTAATACTGAATACAATATGGCTTTTACAATGAAAAAAGAACAGTCAACACTTTACATTCCTGTCATTGGACAAAGTATTTATGGGTGCCTATCCTAGAGAATTGTTTGCTTTCCCCAATCCCCCAACCTAGGTTTAATTCTATCAGAACTCATCAGGGAGGAGTGTGAAACATGCAACACAACTTCCTAAAAGAGGAAACAAAAGGGATAAAATGAAAATTTGTAAATAATGATAGGACATTTGTTGTGCCTCACTGTTCAATCGAGCTTTGTATCTTTCCTGCGCGCCAATTACTCTCTCTACTACCTGGACCGCTCCACACTTCATATTCCCTGAGCCGTCTGGGACGAGTTCCCCACTGTACTCAGTGCCCATGAGAACTCCTCTTTCTATTGGTTCTCTTGGCAGCCACTATCGCTCACGTTTTCCTACACCAATGGAAGCTCCCTTTTCTCCCATTGGACAAGGCCAGGCAACCGTGAAGGGTATTTAACATGGTGGTTCCTTGGTCAGTGGCCAGTCGGAGATTGGCTACCCAACACAGTTGTGCCACCTGTTTGAAAGAGATATTAAATTGTCTTAGGTTATGAAGGAGGAATATTGTTTTAACCCCCTCTCTTCCCATCGTCACCCTACCTCCCATCCTGACTCACGTTGCTGGGACTTCCTCATGTTGCCGGGACATCCATCTGTTCCACTACGACTCACGTTGCCAGGATTTCCTCATGTTCCACCGCGACTCATGTTGCCGGGACATCCTTCTGTTCCACCACAACTCATGTTGCCAGGACTTCCTCATGTTCCACTACGGCTCACGTTGCCAGGACTTCTCATGTTCCACTACGACTCATGTTGCCGCGACATCCTCATGTTCCACCGCGACTCATGTTGCCAGCACTCCCTTATGTTCCACTACGACTCATGTTGCCAGGACTCCCTTATGTTCCACTACGACTCACGTTGCCAGGACTTCCTCATGTTCCACCGCAACTCATGTTGCCAGGACTCCCCTATGTTCCACTACGACTCACGTTGACAGGACTTCTCATGTTCCACTACGACTCACGTTGCCGGGACTCCCTTATTTTCCACTACGGCTCACGTTGCCAGGACTTCTCATGTTCCACTACGACTCACGTTGCCGGGACTTCCTTCTGTTCCACCACAACTCATGTTGCCAGGAGTCCCTTATGTTCCACTACGACTCATGTTGCCAGGACTTACTCATGTTGCCGGGACTTCCTCATGTTCCACCACAACTCATGTTGCCAGGACTTCCTCATGTTCCACTACGGCTCACGTTGCCAGGACTTCTCATGTTCCACTACGACTCATGTTGCCGCGACATCCTCATGTTCCACCGCGACTCATGTTGCCAGCACTCCCTTATGTTCCACTACGACTCATGTTGCCAGGACTCCCTTATGTTCCACTACGACTCACGTTGCCAGGACTTCCTCATTTTCCACCGCGACTCACGTTGCCAGGACTTCCTCATTTTCCACCGCGACTCACGTTGCCGGTACATCCTTATGTTCCACTACGGCTCACGTTGCCACGACTTACTCATGTTCCACTACGACTCCCGTTGCCGGGACTTCCTCATGTTCCACCGCGACTCATGTTGCCAGGACTCCCTTATGTTCCACCACGACTCACGTTGCCAGGACTTCCTCATTTTCCACTACGACTCACGTTGCCGGGACTTCCTCATTTTCCACCGCGACTCACGTTGCCGGTACATCCTTCTGTTCCACTGCGACTAACATTGCCAAAACACTCTCGCCGACTTTGTTACCCCCGAAGCTGCAGTGAGGGATAACACACCTAGCTAGGAACATGTATAAATAATGACTAACATAAAGGACAACAACAATAAATGAACATTGGATGCAATTATAGATCACTTTAAAGAAAACCTTGTTACTTATCTCAAAAAATGGAAAAGGAGTTTCCTTAGTGAGATAAAAACAAATTAATAATAATGTCAAAACTATTTTGATATAAACCTTTCAGTCCTAATTTCTTGGAGATAATGGGCTACTTTAAGTGTATATAATTATTATATTTCCGGTGTATGTGTAAGTTAAAATTAGTATAATTGGATGATTTTAATTGAACTAACTTGGTTATGTAAAAGAGAGTTAACATTATTAATTGTGTATTCTTCAGTAGCTCATATCTAAATATATGGTGGCAACTCACCTGGAAAACCTGGAAATATTAGGGAATTAAATTTATCTGGAAAAAGAAATCCTGAAATATTGGGGTATTTTCTCTTATAATAAGGAATTTCACAAAGATCCCACATATGATCATATTGATGCAATTGTTCAATAATAGTAATACAATCAAATTTATGTTTTCAACAATTTGAAATTGGTGTATTTCAAAATTGACCAACATTATAATAATAATTTTTCATGGTAATCAAGATTTGAGAAATTAGTTAAATAAAAAAATTGACCTACAAACACTGTAAAACTTAAAATTTAATATTATTAAACACAATCAAATATAAATACTTTTCAAAATAATACGAACCTTTATATACGTAAGCAAACAAAATCACGTTATTAATTAACGTATATCATATTTTCAAACAAAGAATGTGATTGGCTATTGCCAATGATTTTGTCATGTATTGACCAATCATATGTTGTCTTCCTTTCTAGTTTCTTAGTCCTTACCACTCATGCACATTTTGTATTCCAATGTATATCCTCTATGCTCATGGGTCTATACGTTTCTTTAAGCTTTGCGCATGCTCAAAGCAGTTCACAAGTCATTTTAAAAGAGAAATAAGGAACAGATGACATCACAAGCCACACCAGTTCCGATTTTAGAATGTTTGATATTTTGATTTGTGTTTCTTGGACTGTTTATAAATATTTTAATATTATCAAATGCTTATATTTTAACATATTTTATATATGATTAAATATTAAGGGCTTGATCCATTCTTATTTTACTTACATATTTTTTAATAAACGTTTAATTTGCTTCACAAGCTATGAGATTATGAATAAGTTTTTTTCATAATTGTGGGATCTACAATAGCCTAAAGTCTTATCGATTTTGGTTTGGTTCATTCGATTAGCGATCGAATACATTATACCACCACGATAGATTTGTTTACAAATTGCAGCACAACATCAATTTCCCATCTCTACTATTGTATTCATAATTAATATTACTTGACTTATAAGTAAATCATGTCATACTCAAACATTCCAGGCTGAGTGGCTGATGAAACCTGAGTTTTATTGAGTTCAAGAAGTTTCCAGAGACTAGTACTCGGCACAATGTTCCATATGCAAGAGGACCTGTGAGGTATTATTACACATTGTGGTGGGTGAATAGAAACCGACGCCTGGTTCTCTAGATATCCTCGGTACTGTACAAGCGGGCAGACAGTGATGACGTCACGATAGGCTATCACACGCTGTCCCTGCACCTGCAGCCACAGTCCCACACTGAGCTTTCTCTGTGTCATGTCGCTAAGAGTTGGAGTGGACAAGTAGTGACCCGATGTTGTGTTTATATGGGTCCGAACAGTGCTGATTAAAATAAAGACATAAGTTTTCACAATTTGCCTAACAGGGAAAGGTTGCCAAGCAAACATGAAGCATGGTTGTGTGAAATTAATCGCAAATCATTTCTTCCAGGGAAAACCGCCAAAGTGTCTTCACAACATTTTACCGATGATGACTTTTAAAATTCATCCGTGTACAAAACAAAACTTTTCAAAATCAAGACTCCACAAAACAGTTTTAAAAGGAGTGTGATTCCCACAATAAATATGAAAGGAGAAGGATCACCAAAGAAGAAAGCAATCTCTACTTACCAGAGGAAGAAGATTGTTGAAGAAGCCCTTCACTACAATGCATGTTCGAGTGTATTTGATATTTGCGAGGTGGAAGATTTTGAATGTAATGAAATGAGAGCAGCTACGAAACTAATGCACAGTCACGGTGAAGAAATTCAATGTGAGCTCGGTACAATGTGTTAGAAAATAGGAATCTTTTTCCTACAACCGAAGAAAGTATGGAGGAACACAATGACGATAGTGATGACAATTACTCTGTAAGTGACGAGAGCATAAGTTTGAATAATGAGAAACAAGAAACCCAATACAAAAAGCCGCTGAAAGGCAAGCAAAGAAATGGAAAAAGTTTTGGCGGGCAGCTTTTTATAGTGGTATTTGATTGCCTTCTTCAACTATTCAAATTTTTGCTTTCTGTGTGGTAGTACTGTATGTGATGTACAGTCAAGTGTAAAAGGAGCTTCACTTGTAGTAACTACAAAGTGTACAGAAGATCATATTTGTGTATGGCATTCACAGTCTAATAGTAATAGATGATATTCACTAAACATGCAACTAGAAACGTCATTGTATTTGTTCTTTATTTACAAACTTTTTCGATACTTTAGGCCTTAAAATTATTTCCAATAACTGTTTATATAATATTATTAAGCGGTATGTAGTTTCTGCAATAAAAACATTTTGGTCCAACGAACAAAGTTCACATTTCAAAAACGCAAATGAGGTGAGACTAGCAGGTGACGGACAGTTCGACAGCCTTAGCTTTTGTGTGAAATATGTGCAATGGACATCAACAGTGGAAGAATAGTAGACTTTGTGGTAAAGCCGCAGGAAATGAGTTTGAACTATAAAAGACTGAACATCAAGTATTATAAATCGCCTACGATGGTCTTCACAAACATGCGAGGGAAACGATGAGGTTCTCATTGAAAAGTTTACCTCCATTTTAAAGCATATCACTGACACCCATACTTGGACCGATGGTAAATATATAGATGGCTGCACACACAAAGAATTAATTGACTCTAAAACAAAAGAAAATAAATGGTTTAGAAAGTCTAAAGAAGAGTTCCATGTTATTTCCAAAACTATTTGAGATGACAAATTATTAGAAGATGTACGGCACAATCAAAACTATTGTCACATCGGCAAATTAGAATCTTTCCACAGCATTGCGCTCCAGTTATAATGGAATGGTTGCATGTACAGTGTTATCCATACTGGATTTCAATTATAAGTTAGAAAAAACCCACGCTGGACAGAAACTCATATATTCAAAAACATCTAATTGGGATAGTTATGGTACGTATGGCTCCCGTTCCTTGGCCCCAGTACTTGGGTGGAATTCATCAGTTTTCAAGTTTCTGTGGTGTTTTGTAAACTTATACATTTTTAAAACTTTATTCACATACAACATAGAGTCTGAATTTTTTTTTTTAGTAATATTACAAGTACTTTTTGAATTAATTAATTATTTATATAGTATTTTACATTACATAATATGTACTATGTAATGTCTAGAAAATACAGAAAAATGTCAATATTTATAGAAAGTCTGTCGCAAAATATGCAGTGCAGGTAGCCTTAACCTCTGAGATTGAATCCTTTATAAATATCATTATATTCGGGATATTTGTACCGTATTGCGTTAACTGCACAAGATGGAATCACAACACGGTTTTTATAACCGATAGCAGTCCAGGAGACAAACTGCTTATGAGCAGCGTAGCGCCAAGTTCTGTTTATGGGACTGTCTGACTGAGAAGACGTTTTTGTTTTTTGTTTTTAGGGTTAAATTTTGCCGTGTCATTGTTAGCACTTCACTGTCTAGGATAAGCCTGTTAAATGTGAGATTAAGTGCAATTCACTGATATTGATCTGATGTAACAGTTTTAACATTGCCAACCTCACAGCAACACACACATTCCTCGTCTGTTACCATGTTTAAACACAGTCCACACAAACACCAACTTCCGGAGCTAGATTGCCCGGCCGTATTTACAATAATTTCATCATTGTCACTACCGGTAGGTGAATCATCCTCAATATGTCTTCTTTCTGGTTCAAACTGGTATGGTTTTTTATTCACATCCAAAATGTCGGTCACAGTGTAACAAAGAAAGAGGACAAACTACAAATAATGCAGGACGGCAATATGTGCGTAGTAGAAAGGTCGCGCTCTAACTGCTTGGCTGCGTCTGGCCCATAATGACGTCACAATTGACTAGTCTGGACACTTCTGAGCCGCATATCTCTGGAACTAGCCCACGCTCACACATCAGATTTTTTTGGCTAAATAGTTTGTGTGAAATGATTTTCCGAGTTAAAATATTACTGAAATTTGAGTTTTTTAAGCTCACAGGCCCTTTAAGTAATATGGGGTGCCAGACTCTTGTGAGTCACATGACTGGTAAAAAACAATTGAAATGGAACCAAAGTACTAGACAATAGATGTAGTCCTACAGCATCAAGCATCTGAAGATGGTGCTGCAGATTCTACTCCAACCGCTAGTTTTCCAGTACCCACTGTTCCGTCGAAAGGTGTGCAACCAGCTGTAACACCTCACATTTATATTAAATGAAGATCTAACCAAGGCAGACATTTTGTAGTGTGTAGAATTAATGCTTCACAGTACTTCAAATGATGTTAAACTGTTTATAAAAATGTTTCGCGACAGCAAAATTGCAAATAAAATGCATCTGCAAAGAGCTTATTCAATTATGTATGTAATTGCACCATATATCAAGAATCAACTTGTCCAGAAATTAAGCAAGTGCAAATACTTTCTTATTGGATTTGATGAATCCCTAAATAAACTATCATAAAAACAATAAATGGACATCAATGTCAGATATTGGGACAGATATTTTACATCCACATTTCTGAGGAGGACTGGAGCTGCTGACATGGTAGCAGCTTTTAGCTATTTCTCCTTTAAATCACAAATACATTGCACAAGTATCCATGAATGGCCCAAACGCGAACTTTAAATTTGTTAAAGACTTAGAAAATGACATTAGGGTAGCATAAATTGATCCTGTTTTCTTGAACATGGGAATCTGTGGTCTTCACACATTTCATTGTGCTGTCAAGGCTGCAGTAAATATTACAGATTGGAAAATAATTCCATTTTTGAGACCTGTCTATAACTTGTTTAGAGACGTACCTTCTCGTACAGGGCAAAATATTTTTCCGCAAAAATTTGGGGAAATTAGGTGGCTTGAAAATGCAGGTGTTTGATTAAAACTTGATGTGTTCTCCTAACAATTTGGACAGCATTCAAATAACTTAATACTTTATGGCAGAAAATAAAAGTTATCTCTAAGGGAATGACTTAGTTTGGTAATCTCTAAGATTTGCCACAAATGTGGGAATTAGAACCTCTTAGGATTCATCTCGCGCTTCTCTTTGAAAGTTTATCCTCTAAGTAATAGCTTGGATATACCATCCTCCGCTTTTATATTTACAAATATGACATACTTTTTATTCTTTACAAATTTATTTATCTATCCTGTGCCTTGATTCACATCTCAAATATTTAGGAGCCAAAATAGTAACAGCTTGAAAACTTATTTAATAACAAACTATAAATGGTGCACAGTAATATTCTACTACTAGCAACTGATTAAAAACCAATGTCCCAGAATGAAATATCAAATAACTATTTAAACACATTATTCTTGATAAATCAGCTGCAAAAATTGAATTCTATATTTTCTTACACATTATATCTTTAAACTTTGTGGTGCTACAAGTTAAACAAAATTATTTATGGACAAGGAGCAACAATTTGGAGTTAAACTAAGTCAATAAAGTTGTTTCTATACAATTCCTAATAACCATAATCAATAATTGTTCCCACAAAGGATAGAAAACTAAGTTACAGTCACCACCACAACACTATAAACATAGGTTGAAATTTATAACTATTGCTGTTTATGTAAATACAAAACTTTCTTGAATATAAAATGTTTACCAAAAATAAAACCGGTAACTGAAGTAAACAGAAAACAAAACTTTTTTTGTTTTTACTATTTAAAAATAGATGTCCGCAGCGTGGGTGCTATGACACCCCCACCAGCAAAAAAAAAAATCAGGGAAAGTTTGAGTGACAAAAGAACAAAGTATTTAATATTTTTTAGAAAGTGCATCAATGGATGTTCAAAGGGTATTAAAGAATGATATTTTAAAATAAAACATGGATTCTTTCTTGTTTTTAATTTATTGTGATTTTACAAAATCCAATCAAATTCTCAGGAGGAAGAGGGGTGTCTTCCAGCTGGCACCCCCATTAGCCACGTCATGTGCACACCTATTATTTTAAAAGTGATTTCTGATGTGTTGTCATCACCTGCTTGTAACACTATTGGCATGTCACCTATCATCTCTCAAGTTTCATATTTCTGATGAATTCATAGTTCAATCAAATAGCAGGTTGAAGGGATTTCAAAAAAACTTCATAAAATACTCAAGTGAATATTTGAGACATTGTTTTGTAACAAACAATGTAATGTTGTTATTTGTAGATCATCAACCCCTGTGTTCACAACTCCAGCCTCGTCCGAGAGAGAGCTCTCTTGCGACTGTTACACAAGCAAGGAAGGAGAGGAGCAGCTCAAACATAAACTAGCATCGACAGTTGGCAGCAATACACTCACGTTCATTAAATACAAAGAGGAGTTCAAGCGGCAGATGAACTTCACAGGCATGATATATAGGTCAGTTATATATATGATTAAATACTGGGAGGAGTTCACAGGTCAGGCAATTAACATTATTAATTAATTAACCTATGGGAGTAAAGAATTTTAATTGAATTTATTTTCTGTTGATAAAGAACTTATTATATTACTAAAAATATAGGTTCTCCCCAATTTATATTATTAATTTTTGTTTGTTTAAATCACTTGCTAATAACATACTAGACCCACATTGATGACCTACCTGATGCTATTTTGTGCCTCTTATGTTTGCCAAATTAAAATAATGGGGATAACAAAAATTGTATATTATTAAATGCTTGACAATGTTTATTTTAAATTTTATTTTGTAAAATGGGCAGTTTAAAAAAAAAGTCAGCAAAAAATATATTTTCGACAGTCATTTTCTAAGATGGCGGCTTGGGAATAATGGGACTAATAGAATTTAAATGAGAAAGCTAAAGAGCATATGTCTACAAATTCCCTTGCTTCTATGGAAAAAAAAATTCTGAAATATTTAAAATGGCTTCTATTTATAATTCTATTTAAAGGGATCCAATGGATTGGCACAGGAAAGCGTATATTCCAATCCTGTATAAGGGAAGAGTGTTGTGGGATAGATGTGAAACTGACATTAGATCCATTTGTAGTGCAGATGTGTTGCGCGGCACTAGAGGTCAGAACAGTCATTCCTCCATTCCACGTCCAGCGACCTGGATCATTCTTTCACTAACCTTATGTTGACGAGGTTCTCTTAAACCTCCAGTTTCGCACATGTTCAGTTTGTCAGACAAATTTATACCACACCAGACAATCTATGGAGGTTCCGACACAAGTAACTTGACACTTTCATAGAAAGCAACTTATATATTAATTACACTTAGCATCACAACACGAGTAGTAAGCGAATCCCAAAGAGACGCTTCACATTCTGTGTGTGTTGTTTGTAGTCCTTGTATTGTATATTTGGAGCGTGTAAAACAGACATTATATCCACTTTGTTAATATTAGCAAATTTGGGTTTCTTAAATGTAACATAATTTTGATGCATGAAATAACCAAACTATTATGGTTGTTAAGTACTGTTCAAGCCACATCCAAACAATATATTCCTTAAATATAAAAATGACATCTAGTCCTGGGTTAGATTCTGATGTCCAGATGTCATTTTTAAATTTAAATAAAGTGTAATATGTGTTAATTTACAACTAACAAAAAAACAAAAATTGAATCATGGCTGTGTAAGAAATTAATTATAAACCATAAAAACTGACTTAAAGTATGTTTAAATGCAAGTAAAAGTGTTCTATATTAGGACAGTGACTTATTAATTTTTAATCCATTTATATTATGAACAGTTTCAAAGATATCTGTATTTTGAAGAAAATAATAATGAATCGTGGTCATACAGGGAGGGCTATCACTCACCTGGATACAGTATTGGAAGTCGTTATTTTCATATTTATTATTAGTGGTTTTATATGGTTAGGTTTGAAATTAATTCATTTACTTGGCTCAATTCTTGTGATTTTCTTGAGTAGCTTACTGAAACTAAAATAAGATAATTAATATGAAAAACCACGTGTTTGCAGATCTATAAGAAAACGACACACAAAGTTTCTACTAAGAATTGTAATAAAAGCTAATAAATAAAGTTAGAACGAAAGTTAGAATGCTCTACTGTATTTTCACAGTGACTTCCCTACACTAGCATCCACCCTTCCATACTTCCATATTAGTGATGAGTACAGGATATTTTCGCCAGAAGGACTGCATCTCATTGTCTGTGTACATGGTCTGGATGGTAACTCAGCAGACTTGAGACTTATCAAGACTTACCTGGAACTTGGTTTACCTGGGGCCAACCTTGAGTTCCTAATGTCAGAGCGCAACCAGGTACTATCTCTAGCATATCCAAGACATTGTTATTCATGAACTCATTTCTATCCAACTTCCCGTTAAAAAAAGACTTAATTTTAACACATTGACAACCTGTTGTACATAGCAGTAACATTTCAAACTAAATATTAGCACTAATCAATGACAATAATTAAATAACAACAGTTTAGAACATTTATTTTTAACTAAATGAACTAGTATTTTATTTGAGTATTTAACGTATATTTTCTAAACTAATTGCGTACAACATACAAACTAACTTTTGACTAACTTTTAACTTGTTAATCTGTCATTGTGAAAGGGAATGCCCCAGTTTTTACCAATGATAATTTTTCTGGTCATGTAAAGTCAAATCCAGGATCCTTAGCTCGGCAAGTAAGCGTATCAGTGGTCTAGCTCAATAAGTCGACGTACCACTGGATTAGCTCAATAAGTCGACATACCACTGACTTAGTTCAGTAAGTAAGCGTATCAGTGATCTAGCTCAATAAGTCGACGTACCACTGGATTAGCTCATTAAGCAAATGTAACACTGACTTAGCTAAGTAAGTAGCCATACCACTGACTTAGCTCAATAAGTCGACGTACCACTGACTTAGCTCAATAAGTAGAGGTACCACTGACTTAGTTCATTAAGCAAATGTAACACTGACTTAGCTAAGTAAGTAGCCATACCACTGACTTAGTTCATTAAGCAAATGTAACACTGACTTAGCTAAGTAAGTAGCCATACCACTGACTTAATTCAGTAAGTAACTTTAAACAAAATTGTTAAGACTATTTTTAAAAATTGGATTTTCAAAAATCAGTTGCCAGTAAACAACCTAAATTTGGGGGATTAATTCAGAATTTAAAAAAAGCCTCAAGGTATTACCATAATATAATATCTAAATATTAATGTTTGAAATAAATTTATCAAATCGTTTTCCGTCGAGCCCCAGGGACATACAGACAGGCAAGGGGTCAGATAGTAATACAAAACCCACCTTTTTGTTTTCGAGGGCACATAAAACACAAATATTAAACATAATCTCTAGGTTCAAAATGTCCACGATCTCAAAGCATTAGTTGTATACCTTTCTAGTACACACTAAAAATAATATATATATATATTATTGAATTCACATGTGTGCTTTAACAAAAATTATACTTTACAACAAATGACACTTGGGTATTATACTAAGAAATATGCTCAACACGATATATGCATATAAATTATTATATATTATATAGTGTGTAGAGCATATTTTTTGTTAAAACACACATGTGAATTCAATAACATATACTGTTAGATTATGCAATCCTTCTACATAAAATTAAAATAATGGCATATATACTTAAAATGTGACATCTATTATAATACATTTATAAGAATGTCCCAATAATTCAAGAAACACTACATAACATAGAATTAATTCTACATAATACAAGGGTGACCTGGCGGTCTAAGGGTAAAGTGTCAGACTTCTGTGCTGGCGGGCGGGGTTCAATCCTCGGTACCGGCACAGATTTATCTTATTACCAAACCCTTCCTTCACCTCTGACAAGACATCTTGTGAATGTGGGGAATGCCAGGCCTCCACCGTGGTTCGGATTCCACGTTAAACTGTAGGTCCTCCATTTCATCTCACAATCACCCTACCATTACACATTAGCGTAAGTGCTTATAACCCGAACGGGTAGTAAGACGCGGTGCTAATAATTATAATAATAATAATAAATAATACAATTTTAGTTTATAAAGATAATGGAATTATGACTGTAAAAGTAATCTCGCCAAAACATTTGTGTAAAAAATACGCCAAGTTTTACACTACAAACATTCTCTTTCAGCCTAGGAAAGAAGTGATATCTAAAAGAGTGCCAAGTTTTACACTACAAACATTCTCTTTCAGCCTCAGAAAGAAGTGATATCTAAAAGAGTGCCAAGTTTTACACTACAAACATTCTCTTTCAGCCTAGGAAAGAAGTGTATCTAAAAGAGTGCCAAGTTTTACACTACAAACGTTCTCTTTAAGCGTCAGAAAGAACTGATATCTAAAAGAGTGCCAAGTTTTACACTACAAACGTTCTCTTTAAGCGTCAGAAAGAAGTGATATCTAAAAGAGTGCCAAGTTTTACACTACAAACATTCTCTTTCAGCCTCGGAAAGAAGTGATATCTAAAAGAGTGCCAAGTTTTACACTACAAACATTCTCTTTCAGCCTCAGAAGGAAGTGTATCTAAAAGAGTGCCAAGTTTTACACTAGAAACATTCTCTTTAAGCCTCGAAAAGAAGTGATATCTAAAAAAGTGCCAAGTTTTACACTACAAACATTCTCTTTAAGCCTCGGAAAGAAGTGATATCTAAAAGAGTGCCAAGTTTTACACTACAAACATTCTCTTTCAGCCTCAGAAAGAAGTGATATCTAAAAGAGTGCCAAGTTTTACACTACAAACATTCTCTTTCAGCCTCAGAAAGAAGTGATATCTAAAAGAGTGCCAAGTTTTACACTACAAACATTCTCTTTCAGCCTCAGAAAGAAGTGATATCTAAAAGAGTGCCAAGTTTTACACTACAAACATTCTCTTTCAGCCTCAGAAAGAAGTGATATCTAAAAGAGTGCCAAGTTTTACACTACAAACATTCTCTTTCAGCCTCAGAAAGAAGTGATATCTAAAAGAGTGCCAAGTTTTACACTACAAACATTCTCTTTCAGCCTCAGAAAGAAGTGATATCTAAAAGAGTGCCAAGTTTTACACTACAAACATTCTCTTTCAGCCTCAGAAAGAAGTGATATCTAAAAGAGTGCCAAGTTTTACACTACAAACATTCTCTTTCAGCCTCAGAAAGAAGTGATATCTAAAAGAGTGCCAAGTTTTACACTACAAACATTCTCTTTCAGCCTCAGAAAGAAGTGATATCTAAAAGAGTGCCAAGTTTTACACTACAAACATTCTCTTTCAGCCTCAGAAAGAAGTGATATCTAAAAGAGTGCCAAGTTTTACACTACAAACATTCTCTTTCAGCCTCGGAAAGAAGTGATATCTAAAAGAGTGCCAAGTTTTACACTACAAACATTCTCTTTCAGGCTTGGAAAGAAGTGATATCTAAAAGAGTGCCCAGTTTTACACTACAAACATTCTCTTTCAGCCTCAGAAAGAAGTGATATCTAAAAGAGTGCCAAGTTTTACACTACAAACATTCTCTTTCAGCCTCAGAAAGAAGTGATATCCAAAAGAGTGCTAAGTTTTACACTACAAACATTCTCTTTAAGCCTCTGAAAGAAGTTATATCTAAAAGAGTGCCAAGTTTTACACTACAAACATTCTCTTTCAGCCTCGGAATGAAGTGATATCTAAAAGAGTGCCAAGTTCAACTTGCAATGACTTTTAAAATAACTTTTCATGTCTTTTTTACATGCTGTTCTTGCAACAATTTAAATTATTTTGTTTCACATATATTAAGATATATGGAAGAACCAGAAATGCCAGTCTTTCTAAGTGAGCAAATAGACAAGAAGTGGCAAGTTCTCTGGAAATATATTGTAAGTTGAACTTGGCACTCTTTTAGTTCTCACTTCTTTGTAGTGTAGAACTGGGCGCATTTTTTACATAAATGTTTTGGTGAGTTATCAATATTCTTTGTAAGAATATGTTTATTTAAGTAGGTGCCTGCCTACTATCGGGAGGCATGTGCTCAATTCTGACGGAAGTCATGTGGTGCAACAAATAGATAAAAAGAGGGAAGAGTACTATTTAAGCGTAAATTAATTTGAGGGAATTTTTTTTTTAATCATGTTGAAAAGTTGATATTCCAAGTACTACTTCTATGCCCATTTTCATTTTCATTTCTATGTTGACTGGTTCAATTAATCCCCCATTTTGGGAAACCATGTTGAAAAGTGATGAGTTTGTATTTTACCTTTGGTCTATATCCCAAGTACTACCTGTATGCCAGTTTTCCATGTTCTGATTTGACCTGTTTAAGTAAACCACCCCCGCCCCCTCCCATTTTGGAAAACCATGTTGAAAAGTTTTACGCAGCTTAGTCTAGATCCAAAGTACAACCTTTATGCCAATTTTTAAGGTTCTATGTTGACTGTAAGTTGAATCAGTGAGTCAGTCAGTCTGTCTTGCAACTCACAAAATCACAACAAATGATAATACTACTGTAAAACACCCGTGCCCACCAATACAGCCCTAGCCCCTGACGAACTTTGTGTCTGTGCTGGCTTGTTAGAAACTTTTCAGGTCTTAAAAAGTCATTGAAGGATAACTGAGCCCTCTTCATTCACCCCTTACGTAAGAAACCAGACATACTTAATGGGGGCTTGACAAGAATAGAATAGAGATAAAAGTGACCTGTTATTCAGTTTTTTCATATATAAACACCCAATTATAATCGTACTGTTGCAAGCATAAACCATTTGCGATTAATAATGCCAAGTTAAAAATTTTAATTTTCTTCTCAAATGTGTGTATTAATTTCTATCTAATATTTTATCTAATTATTCCTTGGTTTTATTAAATTTTGGTTCTTGCAAAAAGGTTCAGCATATTGATACCTTAAATTTGATGCAATAAATATTTTAGCATTTTTCATTATAGTTGAGCTATCATCAGAATAAGAATAACCTTTGGGTAAATGGGTGTATTGTGGGTTGCTTGTTGCCCCATAAATTGTAAAGCTCGCTCTTAAGACTAGACTCAATGTTGTCACTTTTATAGTACATTCTCTTTTAATTCTAATTTTTTTCTAACTTATATTTCAGAAAGCAAGCATTATTTAATATACAGTTATTTTCTGGTAAAACTGAAATATGATTTTGCTTTAACAATCCAACGCAATGCTTTTTCCACTTAAAAAAACTAATCTGATTGACATATTTATTCTTGCTATACATCTAATCCCCTTTAGGTTTTAACTGTTTGTTACATCATAGTTATATTGAAACAATGTTGTTTGTTGTGTTTCCAAGCAGGGTGATACATTCTCCGACTTTGAAACAATGACTGACAAGTTGGTGGGGGAGATCTTGTATCATGTGGAAGCATGCGGACTGAATCCGACTAAGATCAGCTTTATTGGTCACTCTCTGGGCAACATCATCATACGATCAGCAATCACACGGCCACAAATGAAACACTTACTGCCCAAACTGCATACCTTCTTGTCATTGTCTGGGCCCCACCTCGGGACGCTCTACAACAATAGTGGTCTTGTTAACATGGGTCAGTAACATTCACCCTCTTCTTAGACAATAAACAATTTGATGTAATTTGTATCAACACACTATGAATGGGTATCTCATAATTTGGGATGAAAACAAAATCTTACAGTAATAATAAATATCTTTATCCAGAAAACAAGCTAGAATCAATGTTTCGCTCTGCTAGAAGTCATACTCTTAAATTACAGGGACGGGCATAATTAGCTGGCGGGTTTAAAGTTTCAGAAAGAAGAAAACAAACAAATTGCACTAGATACACTTCTTAGAGATTAATTCAAACAAAAACTGATACTATCAATAAATATTGTCTTTCAAGTGGTCACCATTCGATACTACACAACATCGGAATTTTTGTCTGAAGTTTAACATCAAACGCATCAAGATGCCCTGCCCTGTCCAATACTTTCAATTTCTCTCTGGTTGCACTGCTTCGGGTCCTCTATGGTTGCTGGTTTTATCCGGTAAACGGTTTCTTTCAAATGTTTCCAAAGGAAAAAGTCAGGAAGGGTAAGGTCTGGGGATGATGGAGGCCAATTCAGATCACCATGTTGGGAGATATGGTGCCCTGGAAACGGTTGACGAAAAGCTTCCATACTCATATGAGCTCAATCTGATCTCGCCTCGTCATGTTGAAACCACTGTAACCACCCTCCCATTATCTTCAAACAAGTATGGCCCATTAATGTAGGAAGATGATACGGCACACTAAACAGTCACTTTTGGGCTATGTAATGGCTCTGGTGAAGTTCATAGGAGTTTTACCTCCCCAAGTACCAACAATTGTGTCTGTTTACCATCTCATGAAGATTAAAATGAGCTTCATCTGAGAAAATCATCATCATCAACTGTTTCCAGCCTGTGTCTGTCAGTTTGGTATAATGTCTTCCCTCTTCCTCTCACTTGAACACTTTCTGCTATCTGCTCCTCCCATCTCTTTATTAGCCTCCCTTGTGCTCATTTTCCATTCCCATTGCAAGCCTGTGCCATCTCAGTCTTGCTTCCTCTACTATCTCATTTGCTCCCAGTACCCCAGATAACTTGATGTCTACTCTTGTTTCTCCTCACAAACTTCATTCCCATAGCCTCCATTTTTCTAGTCTCTCTTACATTCACTGCCCATGTTTCTGCTGCATGTGTAACAATGGACAACACTTCCTAGCACTTCAACCGGACTTCCCTTTCCATAGCAGGTTTCTTACATGTTTAAAGTTTTGCTAGTTGATACCTTTCTTGGAGAAACATATTTTCTGTACTTTTAATCCCACAATAATCAGCTCTTATTTTCATACCATTTCTTATGTTGTTTCCATTAAATTGTGCCATTATCATGATGAAGATTTAAGAATTATTGAAATATTTCAGATGATTACAATCCACCTATTCTTATAAGATAACTATTGCATTTTATTTATCACACACTACTATATACACCATTCACTAGTGAGTCAGACAACGATCCTTTCAGTTTTTGGGAAGGGAAATTTCAACAAGAGCTCATGTTGTTGTCATAGCCTTAAGGCATTATTGCTGGTTGATGTGACGTTCCCCTGGTAAACTCGTATATTGTATCTGTAGTTTCGGAGGAAACTTTTTATACAAGATGGTAGCTACTCAGTAAACTCATCTAAGTTTGCCCTGTTTTTTATTTTGTTTGCAGGTTTTTTTAAACTCAATCTAATCAAAAAACTAATATACTTTTGGTATTTTATTATAACATACCAAATTTGTATAATCGTAAATGTTTTTGAACACCTCTGTGTGTGTATTTTGTCTGCAAAGAGTTCGAACAAATTTCAGAAATGAAAAGTGTAGTTGGGAAAATTTAGTTAGTGAAATGGACGGTTTGGGTATCACTAGTAACAGAACTATAGTGTAAAGTAGGTGAGAATGAAGGGAGCCAACCTGAAAGGATAGTTAGGTTAGGCCTAAATAGAAACATACTTATCTCCTTAAACTTTTACATTTCACACTTCAACACTTACACATTGTTTTGAATTTTCGGAACTAATCTTTTTTCACCTAAAGAGACACATTAAAAACATAAAGAAAGATATGTTATGGAACTACACGCTTTCATAACATATCTTTCTTTGTGTTTTGTGTGAGAAGAGAACCATCTTGGATGTGATTCTTCAGTACGAAGTAAACGAGATTCACATCCTTAGGAGGAACTGTCTTCTACACGATGTCATTGAAGAAAAGGTTGATGGAAAGAGAAGCTAAAGCAGAAAAAGGATTCAAATATTGAATGGTTTAAAGGAAAGAAGAAAATTCTGTGATCTGAAGGAGGAGGCAGAGGACAGGGCAGGGCGTATTGGCAGTCTAAGTTCACTTACAAAAGGAATGAACCTATCATAAGACCTAATAATTATTTGAAAAGCAATAGCATTTGATATTGAGAAATGGAACATTAACATAACTGCTATGGATTTATATTAAAATATTTATAAAAAGAGTCATTGATTTGTGGAATCACTAATTCAGATGAGAATTGAAATTTATTCATCAACTCACTTATATATGATACTTCCAAATTCCATGAATTTGTTTCAGGTATGTGGTTTATGCAGAAGTGGAAGAAGTCCGGTTCTTTGCTTCAACTAGCATTGAGAGACACATCAGATGTTCGACAATCGTTCCTGTATCGACTAAGCCAGCGTTCCAACTTACATCACTTTCGTAATGTGCTTCTTTGTGGATCTTCTCAAGATAGATATGTTCCATTGCATTCTGCCCGTATTGAACTCTGTAAGGCAGCTGTTAAGGACACTTCTTCACAAGGTAATATTTTATATATATAACAGCAATTATCTTAATGGCCATTGTTAAGGACACGTGCTAACAAGTTAACATACATTTTACAACAATTATATCTAAATGGTCATAATTTAAATCATCATCATCATCAACTGTTTCCAGCCTGTGTCTGTCAGTTTGGTATAATGTCTTCCCTCTTCCTCTCACTTGAACACTTTCTGCTATCTGCTCCTCCCATCTCTTTATTAGCCTCCCTTGTGCTCATTTTCCATTCCCATTGCAAGCCTGTGCCATCTCAGTCTTGCTTCCTCTACTATCTCATTTGCTCCCAGTACCCCAGATAACTTGATGTCTACTCTTGTTTCTCCTCACAAACTTCATTCCCATAGCCTCCATTTTTCTAGTCTCTCTTACATTCACTGCCCATGTTTCTGCTGCATGTGTAACAATGGACAACACTTCCTAGCACTTCAACCGGACTTCCCTTTCCATAGCAGGTTTCTTACATGTTTAAAGTTTTGCTAGTTGATACCTTTCTTGGAGAAACATATTTTCTGTACTTTTAATCCCACAATAATCAGCTCTTAATTCATTATTTCCTCCCCGAGTTTTCCTATCACTTTGTTTATGACCATTTGCATTACCATTACAAATAGTAATGGTGAAAGGGCACTTCCCTGCTTCACTCTATTGTTAATTTGGAACCACTCTGTCCTTTCATTCTCCATCTTAATACAACTCATGTTGTCCTCATACATACTTTTCACTCTCATTACAACTCCTCTTTCCACTCGACTTCCTCCGTCACTTTCCAAACAGTATTTATATCCACGCTATCATATGCCTTCTCCACATCCATAAATACCATTACCAAGTCTTTCCCATATCCATACCTTCTTTCCATCAGCTGTCGTATGACAAAGATAAATCCTCTCTTACCTAAATCTGTGCTGTTCCTCTCTCTTCCTTCCTTTCATTTTATTTCTTATTATCTTTTCCAGTATATTCTCAAATAATTTTGTAAAGTGGCACATCAGCATTATCCCTATATAATGTGTACTCCTCTTCCTGTCTCCTTTCTTCAAAATAGGTAATGGTATGTGAAGTTTCGAAAAGTCAAAGTCAAAGGTCAAATCTCCTTTGATATCTAAAATAACCTTAGCATATTCGAAAAATTTTGAAGGAAGGATTAAACTTCAATAAATTAGCAAACGATTTAATTTTATCTTACTAAATATTACATTTTTCAATATTTGATAATTTTAAAACCGTTATTAAACAGAATTTTAACTAATACAACATAAGCATGGATCATAAATGGGTAAGTAAATGTTAATATATTTTATTCACTATCGCCAACATAGTTTTGTAAAAAATAAAAATACCTATAAAGAAATAACACCATGGTCACTGGTATGAAGTATAGAAAGCGCTCTAGTTGTGCTATCATCGCAGCTCGCGTCTAATTTTTGGCCCTTATTATTTTATTTCTTTGGAATTATCTGTGACAGTTTTACGAGTGCATTTGACAAGAAGTTTCTCATAGCTTCTTTGCACTTTCTCTATTATTCAAAATAGCTGATAAGGAAAGTAGGAAACGAAAACAGAATTTAATTTATAATTATTATCAGAGAAATGCAGATAAAAAGATACATATGTATAAAGTTTGCAAAATAATATTATAAATTCCACGATGTAAGTAAAAATTAAAACTTAATTGATAAGTTACTAAGCTTATCAGCAAACCTGTGTGGATTAATTATTAATACAGTCCTTAGGTAACAAATAATAAAACTTTCCTGGCCCTTGTTACTGACAAGATCTAGAAAAATAATTAATTTAAAAATTAAAAGTAGCGTTAAGTGACAACAACAAAAATCCTAATTAGCTTAGGCTTCGACTTCAACTTTTCTTCACAAGTTTCAAGATTCGCTTCGCATTTAAAAAGTGGCCTTTGCACACCCCATAAATAGGTGTTATAACTCCCATTTTTCAGGGTTTCGGTAGCTTGTTCTCTGTTCAAATCACTCAGCATCCTGTATAACCATTGTATACCTACTTTATCGGCTTCTTTAATGTGTCCTCTCCTTTTTATCACTCCTGTTTCTTACTTGGCTACATAACATATTCTTACTTCTACCCACGTCCCGTTCCAGCATGTCTGTCCATTTTTGCATCCAATCCTTCCTGGCTTCCTGTACAACTCGCTTTGCTCTACTTTTGTCTTCTCCCTATATTCTTCCTTTGTTTTCTATTACTATTTTTAAAACTCCTTCTCAATTCTTTATTCTTCTCCTCCATTCCTTCCTTCCTCCTGTTGTTCCACTTCCTCTTAATTACTTGTCCTCCTAGTCTATCACCGACTTTTTCTCCCCATGCTAACTGTACCTAGTGATCTTAGGACTTTCTCTCTCCTTCTTATATCAGCTGTCAAAGTTAAATACCGAATATAATATCTTAATACAAAGTCTTCATTAGGATTTCATTAATAATAATAATTATTATTATTATTAGAGAGAGGTCGAATCCACTATTTCTTGAATCCGAATCTCGAGTCTGAATCTACAATTTATTTTCGAATCTCGAATCCGAATCCTAGCAAATCTTTATAAATATTAATGATTTACAAATAGACCTACATTACACAATATAGGCCTAAACTGTAAATTAAGATATATTTTAATCATGCTTTCAATTTTTATCAACCCCAACCAACCCTCGCAAAATACAGGTTAAAATCCAGCCAAATTAAACAATCTATACTTGTATTATTGTTTAAAAATCAAATCAATCAAAATTTGAGTGTCTTTTAGTTATTTTTAAAAGTGTTGTTAGAATATGTTAAGTTTATAAAAAACCTGAAATAAACAGATTAGGCCTATTTATCCTTTGATCAACTTTAATCATCCCTAAAAGATATTTTATTGTATTAAAATAGCAAAAATTAAAATACAAACTGATATTTTTAATAAAGACTAAAACAACATGCTTAACAATTAAACATACATTGGAAATGGTTAACTCAATCATGTCTAAGTATGTTTTATTATTATTTTCTTTTATATCCATTATCTACTTTCGCATAGAAAACAAATATGTTCGATACTTGCGATATATTGATTTCTGAGAATACATTCTATTTAAAACACGAACATATTTTCGACTACATTATGTTCATTCCCATTTTATAAGGCAGGACTACGTTTGAATATTTCTACAATTACTTCAATAACATATTTAAAAAATATTCATGTTTATCTCTTTTCTCCGACAAAATAAATATTACGGATTAAGTTGTGCTTTTAAAGTAGGCCTAACTAAGTAATTTTTGAATTCAAAATATTATGCTTTGTTTATGAGGTGAAAGATTCGATCATCGAATCCTGTAAAACACAGAATCCTCGAATCTCGAATACTTGTCAGGATTCAGTGGATTCGAAGATTCGAGTGGCCCATCTCTAATAATAATGCAACTTTGAACTAATAACTTATATTTATGAGAAAGACCAAAGACCACAATTACATGAGATGTTAACACTTATCACCAAGTGGTGAACCATCGATAAGTTTGCTTCAAATAGAAATCTTACATTAGTGATGTAATGGATGGATATTTATGAATCTTTCAACAGATATACATATTACATCAATGATCTCTATATGATCAATGCTTGGCATCCTTCTTCACAAGGTAGATCGCCTTACAATAGAAAGGTGTTAATTTTGTTTAATACAATTTGTTTTATAATCGCTTATACTCAATAAATGTGTACTTTCATTGCTAAATATTATTTAATCTTTTCCAGGTGCTGCATATCGTGAGATGGTGCACAATATTGTGTATCCCATCATTAACAAACCTGAGGTGACGTTTGTGCGTTATGACGTACACCATTCTTTACCCAACACAGCTAACTCGCTCATCGGTCGAGCAGCACATATTGCGGTACTAGATTCTGAACTCTTTATTGAAAAGTTTCTCGTTGTGACAGGGCTCAAGTATTTTAGATGAACTGAACTTGCAAACCTCGGCCAGCCACTTTCACCTGCAGACGTTCTAGAACTAACATTTTATTTTCATTTTAAATGTGCTAAACATGTGTTTGGGATATCAAGTAACCAAGAAAATATAAAACCAAAAGGAGTTGTTTTTTACATTAATGGTTTATACAAATATAAAGTAGTTGTTCATCTAGTTATATTGTAGTACATTTTCAAACACGCCGCATAAAAAACTTGACTTTTCAACTATACTGATTATTAAAATAAGTCGTTTTGATTTTCCCTTAACAGTATATTGTGCTTTTTACCGTATTATTCCTTAAAATATAGGACAATCTGCAAATTTTTTTAATCACATTCAAAAGTTTTAGACCAAAGGTCGCAAGTGAAAATAAAATGGAATTGAAGGCTGATATTTATTTGCTTCTGTAGCTTCCAGGTTTGTTATTCCTAATCCCCACACATTTTTTGTTGATTGCAATATTCCCACTGCCTTTATTTTCAATACATAGCATTATTTTTATATAAATATTTTATTAATATATAGCTTGGCTTATATCTAAACAGGATGGTTAAAGAAAAATTGGTGATTTCTGCATTATTACGACTAGTGCTATCAATTATATCCTTTACGTTAATATAATAAATTATTTTGTTTCCTAAATGTGTACACAGTGTTATGATGGAAATAAAACTCTCATGTATTCATAATATATCTATATTGTTTTCATGTTACATTATTGTTCATTGAAGAATTTTGTCTTCACTAGATGATAAATTGTTTACCTGATAAACATTGAGCTCAATATTGATTTAAAAAGTTCAATAAACCACTTTATTTATTATAATTATTACTGTAACAATTTAAATGTTATCATTTTAATATATTTTTATACATCCAATTGATGGGAATGATCATAATCCTAAAATATTATTATTTTACAAAATGTTTTTATGAAAATATACTGCTCAAGATGTATTTGGAGTCGATAATTGTAAGTAGCACTCCTGTATTAACAAGGTACAATCAATATACAAACATCTCGTTTCTGCCATTTTGTTTACTCCTAGTGTTACAACCTTCACCCTCTAATTATTGTATTTCAAACTAAGTAAAAAAAAAAATGTGCCAAATGATCGGATTCGAGTTATTGAAAGAAGGCTGGAGGGCAAGATTCAAACACTTATCACTTTTACTCTTTTCTCTGGAGAATGGTCTTGAAGCTCTTCACAAATTATTGTAACGTTTTGTGTTTTGAATATGAGTATTAAAAACCCTACATTTTCTTAGTAAATGTGTAGGACCTGCCCTTTGATCCTCTTCTCAATATATTATATTGTAATTAAATTTTAGAAAATGTGTTTGAAATTAACAATGTGTGCTTCAGAAACTTGTGAAATGATGACAAGTGCCAGTGTTAGATAGCTTAGTATCATTTTATTCACAGCAGAAAATAAATTTTCTCAAACAAATGTAAGAAACCATGTCAATTTCTTTACTCAGATATTATTTACATAACAAAATACAACATATATTACTCTAGGAAAGTTTTGAACAATGGTAGTCTTATAACACACGAAAAACACTATTGTCACTGTGATTTATCTTGTACAAAAATGCTGGTAATTACCTAATTTGTAATATTTATTCCCTCCACATAAACCTCTTTAACATAAATTAAGTACTCAGAACAATGTTGGACGAAAACTGGTCCAAGTTGGTTTCTAGTCTACTACTCCATCCACACCCACTTTGTATTCTTCCTTGTGGCATGTTGTAGTTTGTAAATTAACACTGTTTCAAAATACATTATGTTGCTCTTTAAATAAATGGTAAAATTTAACATTCAATTCAAATTTTATCAGTAAATATTTGGATAATTTGTAGTCAATTGTTAATTTTTTTCGAGTTTGTACTCATTTCAAACCTAATTTAACAATACTTACTAAATCACTCGCTATGCAAATAATGTCAACTAGAGTTACTGACGCATAGTCAAAGAGAATATTTACTGAATCCAAACCAGACGTATAATACAACATTTTAATGCAATGAATTCGAAAAGTTTGTTTATTGCATCACAACAAAGATCTTTAATTTTTTCATCATAAAGTCATTTTAGTGCAAACACTGACTTAAGTCTGCAATTTTATTATGTTAATTTTACCAAGTTTTTATATTTTGTGTTTAAATTTGTCTTGTTTTCCCATGTATGTGTTTTGTATCACATATATAAAAAGTGTTTTTGTATGTAGCATATTTTGAGGCTATTGATTTATTATGTACCAGATGCCGCAATACTCATAAAATGGTAACTCAAACTTAAAAGGTTCTACTGTATAGATATGATATTAAAGACTATTAAGGACTATTGTCAGATTAAATCGTGTTCAAAGTTGTGATTTTATTCATTTAATACTTGAGAAACATTTTTGTTACCTGTTTATATATTATAAAGAAACAATAAATGTAAACGGGCTGAAAATAATTAATAAATTTTAAAAATGCATAGAAAGTGAAGATGTTCAGATTCACCTTAGTGTGTCACTCAGTGTCTCTGAAATATTTTACATAAAAATCAGTTTTATCGCAGAAGGGGCAGTTAGATTTAGAAGTGGGTACCTATAGTATTATATTTGGAAGAAT
This sequence comes from Timema shepardi, assembly GCA_902151425.1. Classification (NCBI taxonomy): domain Eukaryota; kingdom Metazoa; phylum Arthropoda; class Insecta; order Phasmatodea; family Timematidae; genus Timema; species Timema shepardi. Next base: position 27,489 of record CABFVX010007097.1, read on the forward strand.
ATATAAGAAAGGTGAATAAAAACATAAAAGGGATTAACACAATATTACTTTTACAATGGAAAGAAGAACACAGTTCACACTTTACACTGCTGCCATTGGACAACAAGGTAATGGTTGTCACCGCCCAATCTCCTGACCTAGGTTTTATTCTATCGAAACTCAACAGGGAGGAGTGTGATATATTAAAACTCAACATTTCCCTTTCCTTGGTGGGGCAGCATTGTGAACTGTATTTCTCGTTTCATTGTGTTAACAGTCACTACAAGTTTGCTCAACTTTAACTTTATAAAACTAGTATTATATGGCCACATGTCCTCCTTGGTGCTGACTGACAGTCAACATTTAGGTATATACCATGGGGCTACTGTAATTAACTAAACTAGCACCAATATACAAATCAAAATAAATGTATCAATGGTAGGAAAGAAATCTTATATTGTTTCTATAAATTCAAACCAATCGTATTCTATCTACCTTATACTATGAATTCCTAAAACTCCTTACCATAAACTATCATAATTTTGTTTAAAAAAACACATTAAAAGTTATAATTATCAAATTGTTTTCCTTTGATAAATTTGATTGAAACAGTTTGCTGGACACAAAGCTATGGAGAATGTAACTAGGCTCTAGCATGCTTGTCTCTACTTTGCGAAACAGGATCTCAAACCTAGGTATAGGCAGACATAAATTCCTCATCCCGTATTCTTAGATTAGTTAGATAAGTTATGAATAAAGTGAACACTTTTTCTGATTAATGAAATCTGTTTCATACCAGAAATTTACACTTAGATACGGGGGAGGGGCTAAGAAAGCTCCTTTTGAAGTTTTGTTCCCTGTTGATTTTATGGAGTGACTATTGACAAGGGCAGTTATTGAAAATGTCTTAGATCATGATTGCTAGTTGCCATATTTGATTAAAAAGTAAGTGTTTTTTAGTGAAGTAATTCCTTGAGTCATTCATTAGATTGAGTATCATAGAAACACGCATTTACTCCCTACATTGTAAATATAGTCGGAGACAATTATAATGTCACTGTCCACTCACTTTAGTCACACCAACTCCTTCAACACGCTCACATCCTCACCCTTGTGTGACATGTCTGCTGTCTTTGACTTTTGGGCCATATGTTTGGTTTTTTATGCTTTGGTATTTTTATATATTTTTTTTTTTTGCCAAACCATATTTGGCAGGTATTCTTGTCAATTCTGTTGTTAACAGTAGATTTTTTCACACTTTCTTCTAATGAAGTAGGTCTAAACCAAGTGATGATGCTTGTAATAATACATCCTAAAATAGTATCTTACACTGCTATTTAAACATGTAATAACTATTACTAATTAACTCCTTAGCACTTGAAATTGTAATGTTTATTTTCTTTGATAATTTGTTTTTGTATCATCAGAGTTTTCCCCAAAGATGTTCGCGGCCAGGCCTACATTGACTTAACAAATATGTTCACAGCCAGGCCTACATTTACTTCACAAAGATGTTCACAGCCAGACCTACATTGACTTAACAAATATGTTCACAGCCAGGCCTACATTTACTTCACAAAGATGTTCACAGCCAGGCCTACATTGACTTAACAAAAGAAGTTGTTGATGCTATTTCAACCAGAGTACACTTTTTTGAACTTCAATTTTTAGTACTCGATTATGCTATCTGCTCATTTAAACTAATTTATTAGGGATGAGGGTGGAATTCAGAGTAAAGGTACCCACATTTGTGATTAGAAAGAGTGGGAACAGTTTAGGAGAAAACCACCTCAGTACATCTGATTAGGTCTCTAACCCCGATCTCCGTCACCAGTAGTCTAGTCTATTGTTAGAGTGACGTCTCAGACCATATGACCACTCGTGCAATGATCCCAATATTTATATAACAAGATGTCAATAAGATAGACAACTTTAAACATCCATTTGTTACAACTAAGTTTGCTGTACTTCCACTGTGAAAATGTCTAATATTAATGAAATAACATCTTTTATTATTTTACATAATCAATATGATGAACTGTTTCCAGCCTGTGACCAGCTCTTCCACACTCCTCCTCTCACTTGCACACTTGCTGCTATCTGTTCCTCCCATCTCTTCCCTACATACTTAATATCCATTTATCTTCTTATAAGCCTCTCTTTTTCCATCCTCATTACATGTCCATACCATCTTTACTCTTAATCCTATCTCTTCTTGTGACATGCTCCTCAAAAACTTCATTCCCATGGCCTCTACTTTCCTGGTTTCTCTTTTATCCAAAGTTCAAGTTTCTATTGCATTACTATGGGTATGACGTATGCTCTATACAGCATTTCCTTACACTTCAGGGGCACTTCTATTTTCCATAGTAGGTCTCTTACACACTTGTAGAATGCCTCTTTGCTTTTTTTCAACTCTACTCCATCCAGTTCCATCACCTTTCTTGGCCTTGTTCTCTGCCTTGCCATCACCATCACTTTTACTAAATTTCATTCCACACGTTTTCTGCCACCCTATTCATGATCATTTCCATCACCAATACAAATATTAATGGTGAGAGGGCACTTCCTGGCTTGACTACATTTTCTAGTTAGAACCACTCTGTCCGTCCTCTCTCTGTATTTACAAAACTCACATTATTATCATACATATTCTTAAGGCTCTAAGACACTGCTCTTTCTACCCCAGCCCCCTCTATTGCTTTCCATACATTCTTTCTAGCCACACTATCATAGGCTTCTTCTACATCCATAAATGCCATTACCAGATCATTTCCAAACTAATCTCTTTTCCATCAACTGTCTAGTTCCAAATATTAAATCTATCGTCGACCTCTTCTCTCTGAATCCATGTTGTTCCTCTCTCCATCTTCCTCACTCTCCTTTCTAAAAATCTTATCATACATTTTCGCTCATTGACACATCAGTGTTATGCCTATATAATTTTTACACCTCATTTAATCCCCTTTCTTGAAAATTAGTAATCAAATACCCTTTGTCCAGTCCTCTGGCACTTTCTTCTCCCTCCACACTGCCATTGCTTCTCCATACCACCAACGTAGACCCATTTCTCCTGCTGCCGTTATTTCCACCGTGAGTTTATCCACTCCTGGTGTCGTTCCCTTCCTCATCCTTTTCAAGGTATCTTCTACCTCCCTCCAGTTTAGGTCTGCAACTTCTTCCTCCATCCCTCTGTCCATTTCCATCGCTTCTTATTCTTCCTTCCATACCAATCCTTCCCCCTCGGTTTCAACAATCTCTCAATATATAATTTCCACAGCTTCTTTACCTCCTTGTCCCTCCTCCTTGAGCTCACTTGACTATACAATATCTTCTTGCTCCCTTCAACATCAGTCTGTAGCACTTTTGTACACTCTTCCATCTGTTTTTCTCCCTTCTCTTAATATCTTCTTTGCATTTCTCTTTTTCGCCCAATACTTATATCCTCAGTCTCTCTTGTTCTTTTTATGAACCATTCTCTAAATGGTTTGTTTTTAGCATTCACTGCTTCCTTTACCTGTTTGTTCCACCATGGAATTTTTCACCGTTTTCTTTTTCTGCTCGTTATTCCGCAAATCTCCTCTACTATTTTCATTCCGACCCTGCACTTTTTGAACCTTTGCCACTGTTATGTCATCCCTTTGTAGTGCTCCTTTTACTCTTGCTTGAAAACTCATGCTCTCCTCCACTTGGCTGAGTTTCCATATTCTTATCCTCTGTTCCCTGCTTTCCTCCGAAGACTAATAGTTTATGATCACACTTGGCATCACCTTAATGTTCACTGTGTCCCTATCTAATAGGAAGTAGTCATTCTAGCTGTAGTGTGTTATCTTATGTGTATCCCTGCTTTTCCTAAACCAACTGTTACCGACCTTCAGTCCCTTTCTTGTGCAACATTCTAGGAGTCTCTTTCCTTCTTCGTTTCTTTCTCCGCATCCATCAGCTCCTAGCACCCCTTCAAAACCTCTTTTCCTTCCCAACTTTGACATTAAAGTCCTTCATAAACACTTACCTTTCCTTACCCAGGTGTATTTTCAGTTCTTCTTAAAAAATTTCTTTCTCCTCCAAATTGCATCCAGTTTAGGGGTATATGCCCGCAGTACTTTTAACTTATTTCCTTTCTCTGTAAATTATCATTTGACATGTAATGTCTCCAAAGAAAATAGATTCTATATGTAAAATTTTCATGATGTGTATTTGTTTTGTCTATTTCCCTTTTTGCAGACGCTAATAAAGTTACATTAATATAATCTTTACTTTGAGATGGTATATTTTCTCCATTCTCCTCTGTGACTGCAGTAGATATCACTTATCACTCTTCAAATTGCTTGAACTGCATTCCATTCACTTTTGTTGAAAGGTATAATGCAGATATAATGTTACAATGTTTACTATAATAACACAGTGTTCACTGTATATTAATGTAAGCAAGTGATAGTGAAGATCCAACACCTTAGCTCAGTCGGTAGCGTGTTTTCTACTGACCTAAGGGTCCAGGGTTGGATACTTTCTTAGCTATCAATGTGCTCTTTGTACTTTCATCGACGTTTTTCTTCCATCTGCAGTCATGAAGTAAATTGTTTTTGTTTTTTTAATCCTATGCATCAAAAATTGGTTGTGATGAGGTTTTAAGTATTCATAATCTTTGAGTTAGAAATAAATTCAACAAGCTGTTATAAATTTTGTTCAAGTTCATCTAACTTCCAAATATGTTTTTAAATGTAATCTGTAGGCCTACTAGATAAAGAAGCAAATTTTTGTTTTTAAATGTTATATCTCTATAAGGAAAACCTCTTATTGCTTTATGAAGTAATTCTATTATATTTGTAAGAAGGTACAGGAAAGGTGGATAAAAACATATAAAAGGGACGAAGAACACAATATGGCTGTTACAATGAAAAGAACAACACAGTTCACAATTTAAATAAAGTGTATGTAAAGTGTGAACTGTGTTTTTAGTTTTATTTAAAGCCATATTGTGTTCATCCCTTATATCCACCTTTACTGTACCTTCTTCCAAATATAATATAAATTAATGTTGTGCAACTTGACAGAAATAAACCAACTGTCATTGCATTAATATTGTTTTAGATTTAATGTCTGCCCTTTTCCAACATTTTGTTTAAAACATTATAGGCTTACCTTAGCCTTTTCATCTGACTCCTCTTACATTTTAAGTTTACCTTAAACATCAATTGAGCCTAGTTACTACTTGGTAACTTATTTATTCTAATATACTATCTATTTAACTTATTTAAGCAATACATGCATGTAAAACACAAATGCTGTAGAATTATTATCATAACATGTTAATAAAGAATGTGCAGGAATTAATTGGATGAATTTAATACCACAAACAAAACATATACTTTATCATAGATAATATAAGTTAGAAAAAAAATATTTCTAATGTTTCTTGGCGTCTAGTGACAAATTACATGAAGTAAACACAATAAAACAAACCCTTATTTGATTGCTTGTGTGTTAGTTTATCTAAACTATTTATATTCCATTACCGCCCAGTAGGTTTGCTGGTAATTTTTTTAAATAGTTTTTTTAATCTCATTTAACCACTTCTCTTTGTTCTTGTCAACCTACATTATTGAGGGGATTTTGCTGGCAACTTGTTTAAAAACAATTTCTTTGTATAATAAGACCAGGGTGGCTATTAATAATTATTAATTTTATACAAACATGTGTTAGCCAGGTTTCATGGCTACTAGGTTTTACAGAAACTAAACGTTAATGTGGTTTCATGAAAAAAAAAACTTTTTCAGTTAATCATGAATAGGTACTTGATTGTAAGTGTGTATGTGTGTCAAATATTGTTCATGCACCAATAAATGTATATTTTATTAATAACGTATTTATTTGAATAGCTCTAAGACTTATATTAGTTATTAATTTTTGCAAATCAGTTGTATAGTATTACCTAATCCTTGCAAATAAAGTTTAGGAAATTGCACAAATAAGTAATTTTTTCAGTTTCATCATTAACCACTAGTGACCCTGGTTGGATCACAGTTTATGTATATCTTGTGTTGATGCATTAGCCAAAAATTTATTTTCTGTGTCTGATTTACTTAGAATAGATTGAAGTTGTTACACCTGGCTAGTTTCTGGGTGGAGGATTGATAGTATTTGATTTATTTGAGCTATTTAACGTGTAATTTGACACCTTAGCTCAGTCAGTAACTTGTATGTCTACTGAGCTAAGGGTCTCCGATTCAATTCTTGACATGGCCAAAAAATGTATCATTGGTGAAATGTTGGTTTACCCTTTCACAGTGATGAATTAACAGCTGGGGACTGGATGTTGTGTCTTTGCTAGTCTTATGTTAGATTATAGGACATGTGAAGCTACTACAGGGGACTGGATGTTGTGTCTGTGCTAGTCTTATGTTAGATTAT
>CABFVX010007098.1:0-22124 GCA_902151425.1 Timema shepardi
TCATAATGACATCAGGGCCATGCAATCATAATGACATCTGGGTCGTGCAATCATAATGACATCAGGGTCGTGCAATCATAATGACAACTGGGTCGTGCAATCATAATGACATCAGGGTCGTGCAATCATAATGACATCTGGGTCGTGCAATCATAATGACATCTGGGTCGTGCAATCATAATGACAACTGGGTCGTGCAATCATAATGACATCTGGGTCGTGCAATCATAATGACATCAGGGTCGTGCAATCATAATGACATCTGGGTCGTGCAATCATAATGACATCAGGGTCATGCAATCATAATGACATCTGGGTCGTGCAATCATAATGACATCTGGGTCGTGCAATCATAATGACATCTGGGTCGTGCAATCATAATTACATCAGGGTCATGCAATCATAATTACATCTGGGTCGTGCAATCATAATGACATCAGGGTCGTGCAATAATAATGGCTCTTAGCATACACTAATATATATCACCGTAGAATATACGTGGTGAAGTGAAGTATTTATATCTTTATTATTAGTTAATTTAATCCACAGACCATTTCGGCTATATTATCGATTATCAGTGTCTACTTTCTACTGACACGAGCAATAACACTTCTAGCTGTTTAGACAATATGTGGGTGTCTTTAATGATATTTAAGTTTGTAAAATGATCCTCCACTCGCAGCTTGGGTAGTTCACTAAACAGATGATTTTACTTTTGCCTATAGATAGAGATACTACTAGAAACAACAAACGGAACTGTTTTGTAAATTCAATTCCATCGTACATGATCACAAATTATGTATTCTAGGCACCTCAGACTTGCTCACTAAAACTTTGGATTGAAATTTAATTAAAAAGATAATCTAGAATCGAATATATTTATCTTAGGGTAAGGTAGTTGCGGCGGCCCAAATCAAACAAGTATATCTGCCGGTATCCCCCCCTGGATGCAAATATCGCTTCATTGTTCCAACACTGGCGCATTATCGACCTCGACACAATCAGACCCGTTGAGGTAATACCTACTCATCACTAATTCTTACATTTAGTCGTTAATACGTCTTATGGTAACTACTTTTACGACCCCTCGGAGAGAAAGCACTGTGATCGCAAAAAAAGAAAAAAAGAAAGTAAACTCAAGATTTTGATAAATGTCGAAATTTCCCGACCCCTGAAAACTTTTTTTTTTCCATGCCGTCTGTGTGTCTGTATTTCGGACTAGAGCCGGAACAATTTTACCGAGCTGGCTAGAACTTGTTATCTAGGGTTTTCATAGGGTTTCCTCATGGAGTTTTTAGATTTAGGTATCTAACGCTACCTAAAATTAAGGGTAGTTTCCTACTTAAAGGCAATAAAAATCTCCAAATTGCTCTAACGATTTTGATTTTTAAAAATGTATTTAGACACTGTTCAACATTACAAATGAAATTGCAACTCTCATTTTTCCATGAAAACGACTTAGATTACCTATTTGAAATAAGCATAACTATCCCATTTTGATTATATATTTCCAACTACAATCGAAATTGGTTATAACGGCCTCGGCTATTCCGTCAACTCGGGCGTAGCGTGATTTTTTCAACAGTCCGGTCAAACTCTCATCTATCAACGTTAGAAAACCTCTGTTTTAGCGTCAAAACTTCTTAGATATTTTACTTTAAATTGTATTTAAATGTACGTATATGTAAAAAAAATTGAAAAAAATTGCGAATTCTTACAGAAGTCTACTTTAGAGCAAGCTGGAAGTGTACTGGTTATACAGTGCTCTGGTCTAGTAATAGACTGAATGGTAAAAGAAAAGTCAGGGAGAGGGTTGCGGGAATATTGGGCGCTTCAAGGTCAAAATGAAGAGAGGACTAACCCCCCTTCATTGTCACTGAGCTGGCTGGAACTGTCTCGTGGGCACTTCAAGGTCAAAATGAAGAGAGGACTAACCCTCCTTCATTGTCACCGAGCTGGCTGGAACTGTCTCGTGCGCGCTTCAAGGTCAAAATGAAGAGAGGACTAACCCTCCTTCACTGTCACTGAGCTGGCTGGAACTGTCTTTTGGGCGCTTCAAGGTCAAACTGAAGGAGGACTAACCCCCTTCATTGTCACTGAACTAGCTGGAACTGTCTTGTGGGCGCTTCAAGGTCAAACTGAAGGAGGACTAACCCCCTTCATTGTCACTGAACTGGCTGGAACTGTCTTAGTGGGCGCTTCAAGGTCAAACTGAAGACAGGACTAACCCTCCTTCATTGTCACTGAGCTGGCTGTAACTGTCTTGTGGGCGCTTCAAGGTCAAACTGAAGACAGGACTAACCCTCCTTCATTGTCACTGAGCTGGCTGTAACTGTCTTTTGGGCGCTTCAAGGTCAAACTGAAGGAGGACTAACCCCCTTCATTGTCACTGAACTGGCTGGAACTGTCTTGTGGGCGCTTCAAGGTCAAACTGAAGGAGGACTAACCCCCTTCATTGTCACTGAACTGGCTGGAACTGTCTTGTGGGCGCTTCAAGGTCAAACTGAAGGAGGACTAACCCCCTTCATTGTCACTGAACTGGCTGGAACTGTCTTCTGTGCGCGTCTAAGCTCAAAGCCAAGGTGGTTTTTTTCGTGTTTTATAAGCTCAACGTTAGTTTTGGTAGTCATTGTGTAGTCATTTGGTAGTCATTATACATACATTCAGAGAGACATCTGCCGATGTGTTGAATTCAGTGTAGCAGCTATACAACACAAAAGAAAGAATGAACTTTACAGAAAGGAAAGTTTAAAAGAAAAATACAAATAAATACGGGTAAGAGGCCTAAATGTAAGTTACGTAAATATAGAACATGTTTTTAATATTCTTCATTTATAAATTAAATTTGTTTTGAAATTGGTGAAATGACATTCCTTACAAGCAATTAAAAGTGTTCTGTTGGTACCTCTTTTATAACGACTCACTGACGTAACGTCAACATTTGTTTGGCGCATTCGATGACGTTAGAACCAAGTTTGGCGGTATTTGAGATACGAAATAACTTATCGCTGTCAAGTTGTAGTTCTATTCAAAGTTAATATGTTTTTATAAAACAAATAGTTTCTGAGCTATAAGCAAGTATATATTTTTCATGAAGCGCTGACAACTGAAATTGAGTGTTATGCTCTTTGGCAGGACTGGCCCATAGGGCGGGACAGCAGGGCCACGGCCCGGTATGTCAAAGTTCTTAGAAAGTGTACGAATTAAACATATGTTTTTTAAATAGCATGTATTAACGTAGTTGTCTGTCACAGGGCACACGTGAAATACATTAGTAGGATCTACATTACACGTAATAGAATTTGAAAATGGGAAACGGAGCATTTTCGATCATACGCACTACGGACTTTACATCAAACCGGGCGGCTTTCTCTGACGACATTATTTTTGTGCTTTTGTCGATGCTTATTCCGTTGTGCTTGTTGTTTGTCGATTTCCTTTTTCTCTGAAGAAACTCCGTTTTCAGCTGCATTTTTACTAAAGTTTTTGCTTGTTTATGTAAATATATTACTTTTAAGTCAAGAGATGTAATGTGATCTATTGATTTTAATTATAAGTGTATTGAAATGATGACCATAAATTGAAAAGCCATGGTTCCCTATTTAATCTTGCATTTTGAGTTGAAATGCTAACAAAGTTTTCTCCTATTGTAAATATATTACGTTGAAGTATTGTGTGATATGTTAATTTCATATTAATTGCTTTTTTTGTGTGTGGAGCAAAAAAATTGATCATAGGCCTATTTAATAAACAGTATTTGTTAAAATGTATAGTATTTTAAAGAGGTTAAGGTTTGGTTTTCGAACGAAAAATTTCAATTATTTGATTAACATTCAGATGTCATATTCTTTTAAGATTATATAAAATATATTTAAGCTTTCCGTAACGACACTAACTTTATTTTTGGCATTCAGTTAGATAGTTATTATGAGGACTAGGTAAGACCCGAGTGACTTCTTGTTGAATAATCATGGTTGCCTAATAGGCTATCAGAGTCTAAAATAACGTTAACGTGGAGTATAAGCAATTTATATGAGACTACATTCAAAAGATATATAGTTTATAATCGACGTTTTCGCGAGGATTCTATTTAAACTTTTTTTTGTACAAACTGATAGGACTATACTAAATCTGCATATGCATATGAATATATATATTTCTTCAGATTTTATATACAGTTTGCACAGTTTTATCGGTTTATATAATAAAAATGTTCTGTGTAACATTTATGAGCTACTAAGCTGTGTTTTGTATAAACGAATTGAGTAGAATGTCTAGATCTCTCTGGTTTGATTCAAATTTTTGATGAAAGCAAACCAATAGGTGACTAAGATAAGATATAATAATAAATAATGTAAATAAAAATTGTATTAAAAAACTAGTTATTAATAAAAATTGTCAATTATTTTTAACCCAAATTGTCATATTGTGTTCAATAGATGGACTTGTTTGTTATTGTTTCATAAAATGGCTTCTTATTTGTCTATGCCTCAAATAATGTTTTGTCTGTGTTGTTTATATTCTATGTTCTTTGACTTTTGTTTTGTAGATGGTTGGCATTTTTTGTGGCTCCGAAAAAAGGGACAAAATTAAATAGTGTTTATGTACAACGCTTCTTTATCTTTACTAAAAGCATTACGTCGAATTTATTTACGTCAGGTAGACGAAAATTGAAATTATGGCGAACGTGACAGGACGTATAGCTGGAGATAAAGAGTTGCTGTTGTTTAAGAAGAAAAGAGCTGCCATTAGAGCTTCTTTCACGAAGATTGTGAATACTACAACATATTTGTTTTCAGTTGATGGTGAGAATGACTTAGTGGCCATTGAAACAAATCACCAGCTGTTGCAAGGAAAATCAACTGAACTTTCAAACCTAGATGAATAGCCTGCTTGAAAGTGATGCATCGGAAAATGAATTGAGTGCCTAAATAGCTAGTGCGGATGAATACAAAGCTAATTGGGCAACTATGTGTATTCATTTTGGCAGATTTAAGGTGGTACATGATACCGATGTAGAATCCGCAGCCAGTATTCAAACCGAATATAGAAGTAGAAATTGTTCAAAATGTAAGTGCAAACTCCCCAAGATCGAACTTAAGAAATGTGGGGGTGACATAACAGAATGGTTGAGTTTTCGGAGCCAATTCGCTAAAATTGATGAAGATAAGGATTTAGATGCAGCCGACAAATTCCAGTATTTGATTCAGGCCACTTCAACTGGTTCAAGGGCTCGAGAATTGGTCGAAAGTTTTCCTCAGACTCAAGAAAATTATCCTAAGGCTATACAGAGTTTAAGATCACGTTTCGGACGCGATGATTTATTGGTTGAAGTTTATGTGCGGGGACTATTAAAGCTGACTCTTCAGAGTTTGTCTGATGGGATGCTGTTATCGACTATGTATGACCGTTTGGAAACTCAGCTGAGAGCACTCGAGACTTTGGGAGTCACCTCATGATAAGTATGCGGCAATGTTATACCCGATGGTTGAATCTTGTTTGACGGAAGATTTACTCCATGCTTGGCAACGTAGAGGTGCTTCAGGTCAAGGTGAGGGGCGATTGCAGAACCTAGCGGACTTTCTCCGGAGGGAAGTCGAACAAGAAGAGCGCATCTGTCTTGCGGTAAAAGGTTTTAATATCAGTGGTGGAGAGGAAGTTGTAGAAGGTAAGAGAAGGAATATCCCCGGCTATGGAGAAACAAAGGTATCTGCATCAGCCGCATTAGTAGATAAAAGAAATAGGCCTAGTTCAAACCCTTCAATGTGTATATTTTGTAACGCATCACATTTTTCTGTAGATTGTTTTAAAGCCAGAAAATTGACCAGAGATGAGAAACTTAAAATGATTGGGCAGAGTCGCTATTGTTTTGTTTGTATGAAAGGTGGACACATTTCAAAGAGATGTAAACTAAAGTGTTTGATATGTGATGGTAAACACAGTATTCTACTTTGTCCCAAACTAGAAAATAGTGTTCTTAAGTCTGGGGATAAGGAGAATTTGAAGAAAGACTTACCTGAAAGTACAAGGGTTCATGTGGAGAATACATTAGCAAATAATTCTTGCTCTGAAGTACTTCTTCAAACTCTTACTGTACGGATGAAGGGTTAATCGAACTGTTCGAGCTTTGATAGACACGGGATCCCAGAGATCATACATTCTGAAGGAGGTGGTAGGACAAATAAGATACACATCAATAGGAGAAGAACGTATTCAGCATGCTTTGTTTGGAGGAAACCAGTCAGGTGAAGTTTCACACAATCGTTTTTAAATCTAGTTGGTAAACATCAAAAACCGTGATGTATGCGACCTTGAAGTTCTTGATTATGACAAAATATGTTGTTCTGTGCCTTCCGCAAGAAAAGATTCGTGTCAGAAAGAACTACAACTGTTGGACATAGAAATAAATGATGAGGTCGGACCGGTAGAAGTTTTGATAGGAGCCGATTATGCGGGTAAAATACTCACAGGTGAAAAGAGTCATTCTTAAATGTGGTTTGGTAGCTGTGAAAACCTATTTAGGATGGACGCTACTGGACAGGGTTCCATGTAAGAAGTCACTTTCTCATACCATGACCATAACTTGTTTGTTTGCTAAAGATATGCCCATTTCCACACTCTGGGATCTGGATGTTCTGGGAATCAAGGACCCAGAGAATCGAAGGACAAAGGCTGAAAGAGAATTAGCAACATTAGAACATTTTAAACAAACTGTCAAACGGGATGAGGATGGTCGTTACATGGTTGAACTTCCATTGGTGGATGGACACCCCCTCTCCCTTCAAATTTAACAATAGCTCAGAAACGTCTGGAAACAACGTTCCGGAAACTGAAATCTCTTGAAGTAGAAAGAGCCTACACAGAAGTGTTTGAAGAATGGAAGAGAGAGGGAATCATAGAAGAAATTGTTAATGCTAAGTGTAATGAGGGACATTATCTTCCCCACCAACCAGTGATCAAAGAACAGGGTACCACGAAGATTCGTCCCGTGTTTGATGCCTCAGCAAAGATCAATTCCTGTCCTTCACTGAATGATTGCTTAGAGGAAGGTTGAACGTATTCCGTCTCTTCTGCTTCGCTTCAGAGTGGGAGCTATTGGTGTAAAGAAATCTTTCTTGCAGATTGGACTTTGTGAACGAGATCGAGATTTCGTACGGCTCTTGTGGGAAACACCAAATGGGGAAAGCTTAGTCCTAAGACATGCGCGTGTGGTTTTCGGCGTTTCATCCAGTCCTTTTCTGTTAGGAGCTGTCATTGAACACCATCTAGACTCGGTCTTGAGAAATTGTGAAAAGAACTGTTTTGGGACTAGCATGTATTCCCAGAAAACGATAAAAAAAAATTGCAGAAGGGTTTTTATGTAGACAATTGTGTTTCGAGTTTAGATGAGGTGAGCGAGCTACATCACTTTATGACGGAATCAACTGCTTTGTTGCTTGAAGCAAAAGTTGAGCTAATAGGATGGGAATATTCTAGCTCTGAAGTTGACAATAGTGAAGTGTCACCGGTTTTAGGTCTGCATTGGAGGCGTGGAACTGATATGTTGGCCATCAATTCAGTCTTTATTTCTCTAATTGATTTTCAGAGTGTAACTAAGAAAATTTTTGTCTGTTGCCCATAAATTGTATGACCCAATTGGTTTCACAGCTCCTGTAACATTGATCCCGAAACTGTTGATTCAACAGATGTGGGCCTCTAAGTTGGGCTGGGATGAAGAAGTTCCTACAAAGGAAAAGGAGAGTTTTGTAAAATGGACTAAAGGACTTCAATGTTTGAACAAAATTGAAATTCCCAGATATATCACTCAGAAGAACGCGAAGCATAGTCTTCACACGTTCTGCGATGCCAGTCAAGATGCATATGGTGCTGTTGTGTATTTGAGATCGGAGACTGAACTTTGCATTGAAGTTCAACTTGTTCAGGCTAAGGCCAAGGTAGCGCCTATGAGAAGACCACTATACCACGTTTGGAGCTCTTAGGCGCTACTATTGGGGCTAGACTGTTTTCCTCCATAGTGGAACATTTAGATTTGATTGTGTCGGACTTCTGTTTCTGGAGTGACGTGAGAACGGTTTTAGCGTGAATACAAAGAGAGGAGCAGTGGGCTACTTTTGTACGTAATAGGGCTCAAGAGATTAAACGATTGACGGCAAAAGAAGACTGGCGCCACGTTACAGGTCCACTTAACCCAGCAGATCTAGCCAGTCGAGGATGCTCTGCTAAGAAATTGATGCAGGTGAGATGATGGGAGGGGCCTGAATGGCTAAAGCTGCCACCAGATCAATGGCCTATGGAAGTGGTTTCTGCTGATGAAAAAGTTGTCATCCAGGGAAAAAGAAAAGGTGCGGTTACGACTCTACCAAATGTGAACACCGATGGTGAGTGGTATTACCGATTCTTCTCTCAGTAGCACAAAATTCTTCGTCTTGTGGGATGGGTGCTCAGATTCATTTGTAAATTGCAGAAAGCAATCGGAGACAAGGGTAGATCTTAGTGCCATTAAAGTGGATGAGGCCGAAGTCCTTGTCATTAGATTTATTCAGAAAGAATCATTTTAAGATTCGAAATCTGAAACTGTCAAGTCACTGAATTTATGTGTGGACGCCAAAGATGTTCTACATCTGAAAAAACAAATATCGGAACGGGAGGATGTGTCAAATTTCAGATATCCAGCCTTATTGCCTTTTGATCATCCAGTGGTCACCAGATTGATTCATGAGACACATGTCAAGGCAAACCATGTGGGAGTGCAGGGTCTTTTGAGCTTACTTAGAGAGAGGTTCTGGATTGTAAAGGGTAAGAGAACCGTTCGTTCTGTTGTTATGAAATGCACTGTGTGCAAGCGATTTGCAAGCACACATTTTTATCGGTCTGCGCCACCACTACCTGAAGACAGAGTGCATGACACCGTAGTGTTTGAAGTCACAGGAGTGGATCTGGCGGGTCCACTTTACTTACGAGATGGAAGAAAAGCCTGGGCATGCCTTTTTACCTGTGCAGTGTATCGTGCTGTCCACCTGGAACTAGTATCTGCACTGTCTTCGGATACCTTCATACAGGCCCTGAGGAGATTCGTGGCTCGACGTGGAAGACCATCTGTCATATACAGTGATAACGGGACTAACTTTGTAGGTACAGCTAATGCTTTTTCACAATTGGACTCGGAGAAAATTAATGCTTTCAGCTCAGCACAGCGAATTGTTTGGAAATTCAATCCTCCTGCCAATCCATGGTGGGGTGGTTGGTGGGAGCACCTTATTGGTATAATGAAATCCTTGTTTTTGAGAATACTTGGAAGAACCCGGCTGACTTTTGAGGAACTGACAACTGTGCTATGTGACTGTGAGGCTATAATGAATTCACGACCTTTGACCTATGTATCAGATGATCCTGACAGCCTGACTCCATTGACACCGACCTTATTCCTTCAGGATATCAAAGAAGTAGAAGTGCCTGATTGTGACCAAATGGGGACAACTGATCTGAAGAAGAGGTCAAGAAACTTGCAAAAACTGCGTGAAGTTTTGAGGAAGAGGTTCCGCAGTGAATATCTGGGTCAGCTAGCTGAAAACTCAAAGAGCAAGAAGAAATATCCTTTAAAGGTTGGTGAAGTAGTTCTCATTGGGAGTGACTGGCCCTTAGCTGTAGTAGAAGAGTTGTATGCTGGACGTGATGGAGTGTATCGACTGGTTCGGCTGAGAACAGGTACAGGCACTGTCATGAGGCCTATTCAACGATTGTATAGTATCAAGGCAACAGAATCAAACTCAAGGCCTAAAGGTACGCACTCTAGCTTGTCGAATGTACCGACAGATACGTCTTTAGAAGAGGGAGATACAAAACCTCCAAAAGATACCTTTTTGGACAAACTGACCAAAAAGGGTAGAAAGATTACTTCTCCGGCAAGATATTTAACATAGTAAAATTATTACGTTTTGTGTTTAGGTGTTAAAAGGACGAATGACTCTAATACTTTGAACTTCATCTAAGTGATATTGTCTGTAAAAGTTCCTTAATATGTGTTGTTGTTTTGAGTTAGAAACTCATATTGTGTCATATTGTGTTCAATAGTTAGAAACTCATATTGTGTCATATTGTGTTCAATAGTTAGAAACTCATATTGTGTCATATTGTGTTCAATAGATGGACTTGTTAGTTATTGTTTCATAGCATGGCTTATTATCTGTCTATGCCTCTAATAATGTTTTGTCTGTGTTTATATTCTATGTTCTTTGACTTTTGTTTTGTAGATGGTTGGCATTTTTTGTGGCTCCGAAAAAAGGGACAAAATTAAATAGTGTTTATGTACAACGCTTCTTTATCTTTACTAAAACATTACGTCGGGTAGACGAAAAGTGACACAAATAACAAGATATAAGCTTTTTTTTAAATGAGTAACATCAATTTATTTCTCAAGAAATTTTTTCAAGGCATAATCAACAAAATCTTAATACAATATGTTATTGGGGGTGGGGGGCATTTTTCTATATTGACCAGGTTGCATAGACGGCTTGTGCCGACCTTTCTCTTTGGTGAACAAATATACTCCTCCTCTTTTCTTAATGTTTCTGTAATAGCGTATATTATTTTTAATGTATATTGTTTGATGAGAGTTTCTGCAACAATTTATATTATGACAAAAAAGAAAGTTTTTGCAGTTTGTGTTTACAAAGTCACATTTGGATGATCTTATGACTACAGAAAAATATATTTTCCATGACATGAATCAGAAATAAAGCTTATCTACCCAGGGAAAAGCCCACATATTTGGTAATGAGTATGGAGATTCAAACGTAGGCATATTCGCATGAAGCCAAATTTCCTCATAGAGAGCAGCAATAGGCACACCCTCATAAGTCTTTGCATGGGTGGTAGTCTAAGGCCCCTAGTCTCAAGGAGGCCTGAAAAATGTCATCATCCACGCCGGCCTCGTATTGTCTGGTTTACGGCTACGCATGCTGTGTAGGTACTATATGCCAATAGCAGCAATGAGAGGTCACGTGATAAGGTGGAGAAGCCAACCACCTGCTTGTAGCCGGGGTCGTCTCTGTAGGATGTGACTTTTCAAAATATTGAATACATTAGGTAAAATACTGGCCCGTGGTGGTTGTACTACTTGGCACAATGGCTGCACCATGCCAGGAATTTCGAAGAAAGAGATTACCCTAAACTTCTCTGTAGAGTCCCCCCACTTTGGATTTCTTTGGTATAGATAATCCTGGAGACTTCCTAGTAATTATGTTGGTTACTCTCGGGTTGAAAAGTTGCAGGCAGCTCTCATCAGTACTCTCTCTTCACCCTCTTCAGCAGGCCATCTTTTCAACTTCAGGCAGACAAGTCAGGTGTCAGCAGTTTAGAACAAATCGTGCACGAACTCACCTCATGTGTCACCGGTCATAAAACAAAGTGTGCTCCTCACTGATATTCCCAATATGTCTGCCAGGTTTACCTCCATCACGAAGCCGGAGCTATGAGATTTGAGAAAATATAAAAAATTGAATTTGTTTCTTATCTGAATTCCTTGTTCCATGGATACCGCTGCAAATGCTGCAACGTTATATATACTACAGCGTGTTTCGATGTTACGACGGCATCATCCTCAGGTCTGATCAAAAAGAAAACCCACCAAATAAATTTTATGCTCAAAACACAATGCGATGGCCAATGAGGTATAACCTGCAAAATCAGTGAAAGTAACAAATTATGATATCGAGAATTGATAATGATGAACTAGCATATTTACCAGAGATAAAAGCTATGTAGTTGAGTGTTCCATGATGTTAATATAGGAAACTGATATGAGAATTAAAATTAACGTGTATATTGAACCAATCCAGCTTGTAGTTCGTCATGTATACGCATACATCTAGCGCTCAGCATGTTGAAGTAGACGTAGCACCAACAAACTCCAGTTACATCTCTACTACGGAACAACGGAATCTCACGTGAAGAGTAATTTGGTGCTCTGAAATGTTGATATCGCCTGAAAGAAACACTTCAGCTGAAGCGAAAAGATTAATGTTGAGGGAAGCATTCGATGGATCTATCCAACACATCTCTGAGAAGGTTTAAAACGTTTAAAAGTGGAAGAGACTCGATCACTAAAGAAGATGCTCCTTTGAAGGGAAGAAGCAATCAACACCGCTGCTCTCTTGTTCTGTTTACTCTCAATATAATACAGAGATATGAAATGTATGCATGATAACATCACTCTTTGTTTTGTAAAATCGTAGTTTTAAATGTAATTCACTCAAAAGTCTACCATTTTTAAAATGTATTGATCTTTTTAGATGTTTGTTATAATTTCTAGATTTCTTTGTTATAATTTTTTATTATTTAGCACCGCGTCTTACTACCCAATCGGGTTATACGATTTAAGTACTAATTACGCTAATGGATTAGGAATTGGGAAGGTTGAATTAGAGGAAGTGAACCCACATTTGCGTGGAGGGAGAGTGGAAAACCATTGAGGAAAAACCACCCCCAGTTCACCCGACCGAGATTCGAACCTCGATCTCCCCGTCCTCAGCAGTCGAGCTCAACACGACTAGCGCGTTAGCCAACTACGCTACCGAGGTGTGTCTCTTTGTTATAATGTGTCATAACTTGTAATTATTATTACCAATCTCTCCAGATATAAATCAAATATTGTGCATTAATATCACATTATGCACTTATGTATTTCACACTGAATTAATACGATTGTAAAACTGAATCTCATTAAAAATTGAATTTTTATTTTTTCACTTTCTTACGGGTAGCGAAATTATTGTGATCTTAAAAAAAATCTACCTCTAGATTTTGATGATTCTCGACGTTTCATGACCCCCCGAATCCGAAAAAATTGTTTTTGAATTTCTGTCTGTCTGTCTCTCTGTACCTCCAACTAGAGTCTAAACTATTTTAATGATCGGGTTAAAACTTGGTATCTAGGGTTTTCATAGGTTTGCCCTGAGGGTTTTTTGGAATTGGATATCTAACCCTAAAATTGAGGGTAGTTTACTCAAGGGCAATAAGAGAAAAAGTCGATTTTCTCAAAATCGGCTCTAACGATTTTGATTAAATTTCATTTCTAAACATATATAAATATTCCAAACAAAAAGGCTTCTTTAAAAATGTCGGCAAAATGACTTTAAGAGCTCCGGTCTGATGCGTAAATTATCTTTTTTTATATCATCTCCTAAACTATTTGAGATATGAAATTACTTATTGGTACAAATATGTAGGTCTCTTTATAATAAAATATTTTATAAGTCGCATAGTTTTATAAAACCAATAACTTTCAAGCTATACGTAAATATATATAGTTTTTAACTTTTCGAACACAAAAGGTAAAAGTATTGCGACCGCAAAAGAAAATCTAACCTGAAATGTTGATGGATGTCGACATCTCAAAAAACCCCAAACCCTAAAAGGTGATCTTTGCAATGACGTCTTTGTGTGTTTGTTTGAACTTAAAATTAATAATAAAGGACGAAAAGATAAAAAAAAATCTCAAAATCGGCTCAAAATATTTTGATTAAAATTCGTATCTAGGCGTTGATTAAGATTATAAATAAACTGGCTATTTTAATTTTTTCATGAAAATGAATTTTAGGATACTTTACAGAAGCTGAAATTTCCTTATCTCCGCAACTATTTGAGATACTAAATAACTTATCATTGCAAAATTGTAGGACTATTAAAAATTAAAAAACTTTTATATGAAATATATTTTTATAAGACCAACTGTTTCTGAGATATTGGCAAATACAATAATACAGTTTGTGAGCCTTAGTTGTAAAGATACTAAGTTTTAACGCAATAATTAATTCTCCAATGCCATAGAGTAATTAATTAAATATAAGTCTCTCAAAAAGTTTGTTATTTTTCCTTAAACCTCTTAGGAGAAATGTTTGTACAAAAATGGTTTATCTTCATTTTAGACTCAATTGTCAATGTTTACATTTTTTATTGGTCAAAATTTATAAATGAGTAATTTAAAAGCAATGCGATGACATTAAAATGTGAATCACCTAGTAAAATGTCGAAATTTTAATATGAAGTGTTGAGCCTTGTAGACCCAATATTGATCTTTTTTTATCGGTCTAAACATACAAATGAGGGCATTAGTTCTTTAAAAATAAAATTATAAAATTTAAAGCCGGGTATGTTTTACATAGGTATAGTGCAATATATGCTGGGGTTTGCTAGTGTATATTATTTCGTTTCACATATATTACGAGTTTTGAGTAAATATCTCCATTTTTGAACAAAAGAGCAAGAAATTTCATGCGGAGTTCCGTACCATTTATTTGTATAAATAATCTTAAACATTCCTTATTAACAATTCAAATGTTTTTCAACAATTTGTTATAATAATTATCATTTATTATTTTTTTAAATCATGAAAACTATTTACTAAACAGCCTTCATAGTTTCCCCCTTCACACAAATAAGGGAACACGTCTAGTCTATTCTACTTTCCTCCTCCAGGTTATTTCCTAGATATGCCATGGTGCCACTTGTTTTGTCAGAATCTCTCGCACTCAGTAACTCTTGCGGCAGCAAGGTGACCTAGCGTATCCTGGAAGTTCTTCTTGCTTAAAGTGGGAATGTAGGGAAAGTGGAAAAGGATAAATAGTGTTGCAGTTTTTAAAGCAACATTTTTTTGGGTCGAAATACATCAAATAGTGCTTCAGTACAAACATTTTATTCATATGGTGATATCAACAGTTCTTGAAGTCAAGGGTGTCCTGGAATTTAATTACAGCTTTCTTTTTTCATTTAATGCTCATTCTATGCTCAAGACAGAAATTAAACAATTGTTTACATCACCAAGTTAAAAAAATTAAACTCTTATGCTTATACTGAGACAATGTTTTTTAATAATTTTTTTCAACAAAAATAAGTTTCTAGAAAAACTGCCAAAACATGGCCTTTTATCACGTCACCTATATCCCCACTTTGAAGGCGTCTAACAAAGTGTTGTATATTCGGGGACAACCATTCTAAAATCAATGGGTGGAGTTCGAGAGGACATTTTCCATTTAAATGTTACATAATCCAGCTAGAGTAAGGTTATTTTATATTTGTGTAATTGGATAGTGTCAATAAAGTAGGTCTATGAAATGTAGCAACATTTATCATAAAAGTGATGGATAGAATAAGTTACCATAAAGTAGTAACTTGCCTTCGCAGTGAAACCACAACTTATAATAATATAATTTAGGCTAATATGTAAGACAATGTTTGGCAGTTCTTTGATTCATTTTAGAAGTAGTTCTTTATAATGACGTGGTATTTATCTGAAGAATATAATTATCTTCTTTCAAATTGTATTAATGAATGTATTAGGGGGACTAACTAGATCTGGGACTTTTATAAAGAGTAGCCATAACAAGTTAGTTATTTCACATCTGCCAATATGACGTAGAACACAGGGCTTGGCTTATGAATACACAAGACATATTTAGAAAATATATCTCAGGGATGGTAGCTCTAACTGGGTGGTTCAAGGTTAAGTCCTACAATCGGAAAAGGCAGAGAGTTTTTAAAACTTTGAACCCATTTTGAAGTAAATTTGTTTTAAAACATAATGGTGGCTGTAGGTGTTTTGAATTGTATAAGACTCTAAGACGATATTAGCCTAGGCATTGAGAAGGAAACCAAACACACGAGTGATAATATTTTAAAAGGTATGGGGAAGGGTTCGATACCACCCCTAGGATGAGGTTTTTCAATGGCGATCAGACTCTAGCCACGCATCTATAACGTAATGCGATAGTGTGTAAGTGTAATAATATAAGCATGGCCAAGCGAAGAAATGGCCCCCTCCAAGTAACTTGGCGATGTAAAACAAAAGAGTGCGATGGTCGGGTCAGTTTCCTGCCGAAGGCTAACAGACCCTCATTGGACACGGCTCATGTCACACGTACAGACCACAAAAACCAAGAAGAGTGGAGCGGTCATAAAACCGAGTCTGCTGCCCATACCCGATAAATACAGCAGTTAAAGCACGAGAACGTCACCTTCGCTCGCAGCTATATTGCCTATAAAAAGTTAACGAGTGTTGGCTGGATCAAAACTGACAACTCCCCAAATAGAGAAAGATGAAAAGTGCGAATATGGTAAGAATTATTCACTTCACATAGGTTTGCACCGTTCTTTTTATTTCAGGGTTGCCACTATTTTCATAAAACAAAGTTACCTGTGTTGCCAAGCTATATAAGAGCAGGGGTCGCAAACTCACGGTCCACGGACCGCATCCAGCTTGTCTGAAATACTTTTGTGTTACTACGTTATTGGCCTGCACTTATATGTGCACACAAAAATAATACTTTAATTTGAGTGTGTATGCCTACATAACTTTTACTAACAAAAAACACTTCACTATTTCAAACTGTGCTATATATTTATATATGCCATACATATATAATATATAAGGTAACTTCGAGTAAGAGGCAACACTTAAGGTATTTGATGGTTATAATATTAAAACATGGTGACAGAAAAATAACAAATTTTAATATTACATCATAAAAATACTTCAAATGTAAAATCACGCATCACTGACATGTTGCCCCTAAACTATGGGCAAGATGCCACACAATGCGGGTAAAGATGCCACCACCTACCAACAATATAAACTATAATAATTATGTCATACTCGGAACTTAAAACATTCTTAAATAATGTTTTTAGAAAAGGGGTCACATATTTAAAAACAATCAAATGTTTTCTTTAATCAAAATAGGTTATAAAAATAACTAACAATGCCACTTCAGAATGGTAGCTCATCTAGCATTTGTCTCAATGTAACAGGTTTGAACTACAGTTTTCATGTAGATATTTACTGAGTCTAACACACTTAACCGTATCACACTTGGGGACCCAATGCATACAGCACAATAGTCATCAGTTCCACCCATGTCATCAAGTTCATCGTCACTTGTGCTATCTGGAAGAGATTCATCATTACTCGAGATTGACGAGCTCTCTTTCCTCTTCCTTTTCTGTCGCGGCACACACGTGGTCTTGTTTACATTTTTATATATTTTTTCCATACATTTCATTTTCAATTCCTTTTCTTGTTTTAATGTTCGTATTGTTGTTCGTCGTTCTTGTGTATTGAGGACTTCAGCTGGGTTTTTTTTTTCGCCCGGTTGGCTTAGGGTTTTTCACAACTGGAATAGGCATGGTATGCACAAATGAAGAATTGTTACTATCGTCACGTAATGAATGGTTTGTCAAATTAGGTGGTTCGCCAGGTGTAGCAGCGCTGGAAGGGGGATAGTCATATTGTCTTGAGAATGATGTGCACAAGAGGCACATGTAGAAGGATGGTTTTCTGTAGAGAGTGCAAATGTTTCACTTCTATCAGACTCAACTCTCTCTCTGTTGAATTTGGGGGTTTCCAATCTCAGCATTGTCGGATACAGCAAATCCTGCGCTACCATTTCCTACTGTTGCGGCCTGCTTCAAGCTGTATTTAGCAAAGTTCCGAACTGGAGTCTTGTTAATTCCCGCCCAGGATTATTGTGGACGCAGGGGTTTAAAGCTTGCTGCCAAAACGTCTTCAAAGGCTTGAAAAAAGACCGATCCAATGGTTGCAAATACTGCGTAGTATGGTTTGTAAGACAGAGTAAGATAACATCATTTTCTGCAGCAAAGTCTAGTACATCTGCGTCATAACAGTGGGAACTGTGGCCATCTAGTATAAGCAGAACCTTTCCTGCTTCCTTTAGAGGTACGAAATGCCTTTTTAACCAGTCCATAAACACGTCTGTATTTACATAGCCGGACATTTAATTCGTTCTGACATACGATCCACATATATATATCACCGCGTCTCACTAACCCAATATTTTAGGGAGGAATGACATGTGTTCGAATGAGCTTACGTAGTTCTTGGTTCACTTTTTTCCATAGTATGGAAAACAAAGGCCTTCTATAAAGCTTGCAATTAAACGTTCCAAATACTGCAATAGTTTTCTAGATTCTTACTTTCCATCGATCCCTCGTAGAGAGAAGTCTTGTGATCGTCAACAAACCAAACTCGAGATTTTGATAAATGTCGACGTTTCATGACTCCCTAAAACCGAAAGAGTAGTTTTCGCAATGCCGGCTGTCTGTTTGTACCTCGGGATAAAGTTGAAACCATTTGCCGATCTGGCTAAAGCTTGGTACTTAGGGATTTCATAAGTTTCTGCCAAGGGATTTTCAGAAAGAGATATTTAACCCTCAAGTTAAGGGTAGTTTACAAAAGGGTAAAAAGAGAAAACCTCGATTTTCTTTAAATCCGTTCTGAAGATTTTGATAAAACTTTGCATCCAGACACTGTTTAACATTACAAATAAAATGCCCACACTCATTTTCCCATAAAAATGACTGAGGTTACGTTATTTACACTAACGTAAATTTTCAATTGTGACCAAATCTCCGAAATTATTTGTAGCCTATAGCAATAAAGTTGTAGTATTATTAAAAATAAAAATAATTTATTTGGAATGTATTTTTTTATAAAACTACTAGTTTCTGAGCTAGAGGCAAACGTATTAATTGTTTTATGCAGCTCTTTGTTAAAATAAATATATTGTTATGCTCTTTGGTAGAGAGAGATTCCTCTTTTCTTTATAAGAATGTATATTATTATTTCATTTATGCTCTTTGGTGGAGTGTTCCTGCAACAATGTATAATATTTTGTTTCACAAATCTTACGAGTTTTTAATAAATGTATATATTTGAAGAATAAAGCTAAAGAAGGTCTGTGCGGAGCACCATACCTTTTATTTGATAGCTCAACAGTTTGTTGGGCCCTAATGGTGATTAAAAGCGATATCGGAACTTTCTTGGCAGTGTAGGTATCTTTCGGAGCACAGCTCTATGAAGCTCTCTTTCATCAGACACGAGTCTTCCATCCTAACAGACTAGCTTCACGGCTCTGTTATGTGTTGCTGTTAGTCGTGTACCGACACAACTCCTGTGTTTGGACAGTATATGTTCAATTCACAGATAATTATAGTATCAATTGTGATGCCACCATGTTCATCTGTCTTCCTTCTTGGTACGTATAATAGAATCGACACATTCAAACATTTTACAACTGGTAGTGAATTTAATTAAAATACATCTTTTAAATATATTGAAAAATACCTTTTATTGAATTGATAATTATCTATTAACTATTTTGATCCATGTTATATGTAACGCGAGTGTTAATTTGAGTTTCGGTGGTCGCTGGCTATTTTCGTGACCTGTGACATCTCAAGTGTTATAGTATGGACTAGTTAATTAGAGAGCCGCAAGAGAGCATTTGTACATCACATTGTTAAACATGTGAGTGAACTAAGTGCTGTGTGGCCCCCTCATCACTCTTGGATTTTTTATTTTTTATCGATTTATTTGAAGTATTTAATGTGCAATTTCTAAACTGACTGATTATACAAGCACATGAGAATTTCTATGAGCGAGAGCGAAAGGACGGACTAATTTTGTCGAGAAAGGTATGTTCAAATAAGGTTATTTTACATGCCACAGCCAACATGGGAAGTTATGCTACGGATTTTTATCGCTGAAGGAAAATCCATCGACCTCGGGTTGGGTTTGAACCCACGAACATCGGGCACTTCACCCCAAGACTATCGAGTTTGACTCCCCCGGAATAGAATTCTAGATCCTTGTCGGAAGATCTCTAAAGGAAGAACCTAATCTGAAAGATTACCTTTTAACAATATATGTTAATGTTTTATCTTCCTCCTTGGCGGCCATACTACGTAGCCTTGGCTTATAAAGTATACGTTAATAGCCCACCTCACACCCGATTAACCGGGATATGGGATTCAAGATTGCACGTCAACCAGAAAACGTATCGAAGCAAAGTTTGCTGCACACTTCGCTTGAAATTGAAACTAGGATCACTTTAGTAGTTTAGTACATTATGACTCCTGGATAAATATTAATCTGGAAGATAAATATTTATATCTGGTGGATAGGTTAAAAGTGCGTATTATGACCATTTGATAGCATTTATCTGTCAGATAAAATGTATTTATCCATCACATTTTTATCGGGAGGTTAAAGTACCCGATAACTTTTATCTGGAAGTTAAAAATTGGCGTTGCCATAGTGACGCGTGGTTTTTAATGAGGTTTCGCCTATCAGAATCTGTTTTTGGGTTAAAATCTTGGTTCACGTGTTTCTTAGGCACAGGCCCGGACTCGAACTATATAAAGTTAGAACCTTTAATTCACACTTTTATATAAACTGACAAGCTATTTGTAGAGTTATATTTATATAAAAACCCATTATCAAAAAGTGAGTACAGAAAAAAAATTAAATTTTGTAAACGTTGTACCCAACTATTGCCAACATTTTGGCAGACACCGAAATTAGTACTTGCAAGACAACTTATATTCTGCGCCCACGTGACGCCATCTGTTTACTCGCCTTCGTTTAGCCGCCATTATTAAACAAATGTTGAGCGTTGTCACCCCTCGCTGGGTTGTAGCGCTATCAGCAGGGCTTATACGTAAGCGCACACCAGTAAAAACAGTATCAACCTTGCGTGTTCTGAATAAAAAATATATTTATCCTATATATAGATATCTGGCCGATAAATTCAGTTCATAAGATGCGTAAAACATTAGCGTGGCTGATAACTTTTATCTGGTAGATAACTTTAACCTTCCAATACCAATATGTATCCGGTAGTCATAAGATCAGCCTTTAGTTGTATTTATCTAAACACAGTAAAAGTGTTAGTGGTTGTTTTCTAAAGTATAAGTTAATAACACAAAGACACCCAACGTGTGATTCAGACTTTATTACCTACTGCAGCCCACATATAAATGATATTAATAATACACATGGTCGTTGTGAGATGTGAGATGTATACAGTACTAAACATATTTATTTTCACCCACAAAGGACTCATTCACATTTGGAGTTGAATGGAAGATTTACTACAGAGATGTTGTTGGATGTATTGCCTCTACCCGCGCAAACAGGGGCAAAGACATGTAGGCTAGGTCTTTAAGGTAGAATTTACAATAGAACGATAAACAAAAATATATACAAATGTTTAATAAAGATGTATTAGTGACATTTTACTAACTAATGTAGACAACCAGTCCCGTGATATAGTGGCCACTACACCTGGCTAAGAACCTAGGAGTCTAGGGTTAAGATTCCTGGCTGGTACCATGGGTATCTTTCCCTTATAGGGAGTTGCCCTAACGGTCACCAGGGGTTAGTTAGGCTTAAGCAAGGTTGAGTGTTTCCACTGGTTCCACACACTCATACTCATTATCATCATCACCTCATCTCATCGGGACACGGAAAGAGCCTCCATGAAAAGGATGTACGATTAGAACATTCGGGCGTCCCCTGGGCAACGATACATTAGTACTGGCTAATATTTCCCCTAGTGGGCTACGAGTAATGTAGCCCAGAGGTTCAATTATTATTATTATTATTATTATTATTATTATTATTAATCCATTCACTTGACGTATCAAACCCTAAACGTTTCGTGAAGTAAAGAGTTTTAATGTTTGCCTACACCATACGGTCAACCTCCCCTTAAATAAAAGTGCGGAGCAATGTTTTATTTTTGTACGTGCTGAAGTTTCGAGGAAGAAAATAAATTGTTTTATGAACGAAGACGAATAATATTTTTAAAACAAAGTACGCACAATTCTACGTTTCAAAATGTCTGGTTTTGTGATTCCTGTTCCACTCTTGGGGGAAAATAGAAGTACAAAAAAAATAATTCAAGGGCCATACAGTCTAGCTAATGTGTGTTTTGACGGGTCTGATTTTTTTTAGTTTTTTTTATTTCTTTTCAAAGAAGCAATGTATTTCGGAAAAGCATTATAAAAAGCCCACAAGTCGCTAAAAATTAAACAATATTAAGAATGGAAGCTTGTAGTTTGGCGAACGATATTTTGTACAACTTGAGAAAGATCGAATGGAATAAATGCCTGGGCTGGGGAAAAGTATGTGAACTGTCCAACAAAGAAACATTGGTCGGAATCTTTGTTTTGGTATCAGAAGAATATTGGTTCACATTCTTGCAATGGTGTGTAAAGTAGTATATGTTGATTTTCTTGCATACAAGTGTGTGTGGGGGGGGGGGGGGTTT
>CABFVX010007098.1:22162-33876 GCA_902151425.1 Timema shepardi
GGGGGGGGGGGGGGGGGTTTATAAGGGCGGCCTAAATGTGGGGGTCTCAGGGCGGCATACAGTATAGAGACCTTGGGGTTTCATACAGTGTGGGAGACCCCCATAAACCCATATATCTTCATTTTAGAACCGCGAGGACTACCTGCTCAGATGAAACGCATGCATACTAATTACGCTAACGAGCTTGGGATGAGGATATTTTAAATTTAGAGGAAGTGTACCACATTTGCGAGGATGGTAAGGGGAAACCCATTTAGGAAACAACACCCTCAGTACACCCGACCGGAATTTGAACCCCAATCTCCCCACCATCGGCAGTCTAGTCTACCACAAGAGTGATGCCTTATCCATGCGGCCACCGAAGCAGGTCCATATAAATTACATCATGGCGTGTCTGAGAAAATGTTAAAATAAATCAAATATTTAATATGACACAAATATAATAGTATCACAGTAAAAGGAAATAGTTTACATAAAGACTCCATGAAAACTTTCCTTGCATTAGTTGCAGCAATCATGCTGTAATGTCTTTGAAGTCCATTTAATGAAGGATATCACTTCCCAGGTTGAGTAAGGGAAGGTAAGCTAGACGATCTTGGATCACGATTGTACGAACCTGGTTTTTTTTTATTTCTGCACTACAATTTGACACCATAGGTGTTATATATATTCTTAAGAGTATTTCAACATTGGAAAATGTTGCTCTAAAATGTTGTTCATTTAAGATTTCAAAGAAAAACTTTGAGTATTTGTAGTTTTTCTCATGTACAACACTTATGCTGCAAACTGTATTAGTTCATTCCTTAAGTATGGTTTGAGATCATGTTTGTATTCATTGACCAGATTAGTACAGTGGCGGTGGAACCGCGGGAAGAGGGGGCACTGTCCCCCAGAAATAATTTCACTCTGGAATAAGTTTGCCTCCCCCTAGATACATTTAAAATCATATGATATCAAATATAAAGCTGAAAAATGCCCTAGCTCAAACTCAAAATTACTTCTAGATACATTCAGTTTTCTAAAATATGACGGAGGTGACTTGAAATAGCTTCTAGAGGCATCTAACTATTATTATTATTATTAGCACAGCGTCTTACTACCCGTTCGGGTTATACGCACTTACTATAATGTGTAATGGTAGGGAGATTGTGAGATGAAATGGAGGACCTACAGTTTAACGTGGGATCCTAACCATGGTATTTCCCACATTCACCAGTTGTAATCATACACGTCTTGTAAAAGGTGAAGGAAGGGTTTGACAATCAGATAAATCTGTGCCAGTACCGAGGATTGAACCCCAGAACCCCAGCACAGAAGTCCGACACCTTACTCCTAAACCACCAGGTCACTTGGCATCTTAATTGTCAGGAAAAACCAAGCTAGGAGCATTATAATTAGCTTTTAGGGGCATCCAAACTTCAAACATTTATAGGGGAGGAGCACTTCAAATCGCTTCTAAGAAGAGCCCATTTTTAACTCTCTATAGGACAAAAAAAAATCTCAAAAATGTTTATAATGCATAAACATCACAATGTTATACCTCTTGTATTAACACCAGAAAGGGCTAATTTTATAATGTTTCATCTTTGACCTGAAATATTGAAAGAAATGTGTTGTTAAATTATTGACCACAGTCCGTTTAGGGTTTTGTCGGGACAAATAAGTTCAACTGGTTAATAAATTAACCACAGTTTAAACATTATGTAATAAGTTAGAATATGTTTTTTTCCCCCTATTTTTACATAGCTCATTAATTGATTAAATTTTAACAATTAAAGAATTAAAGAATGAAATATCTTTTATTGATAGTTTTCAAGCCTGAATCAATGACCTTATTTTCAGTAAGTTAGTTTAGATAGATAGCAATATCCAAACGACATAATCTTAAAAATAATTAACAAATACAGAAATTAGAAAATTTCTGAGAACTTACGACAAAGAAACTCACACAAACCTAAGAAAAAACCAAATCTATTATATAAATACGCTTATAAAGATGCTCATAAAAAGTTAGCACTAGCAAAGTACAGCAAATAAATAGTAAGCATTCCCTAAATACCGCACACAATACTCCATCGTAATATAACTGATTTACTACCTCCCGTGACCTAAAAAAAAAAAGTGTAGCAGTCACATTGTTTTGCTTATAACAAGTCTACCAAAACAATCCAGTCATCGTAAACCAATGAAATATATTATATATTTACTATAATCTAAAAATCCCCTTTCATTTTGTAAAATAGCTTTTCAGATATTTAGTAAATAACATTCAAAATCTAACAAAAAATTGTGAAAATTGAAGTTGGGAAACCGGTTTGAGAATGAAATGTAAATATTACAATTAATTTAGCTATTACAAAGTGTTTATTATGTAAAATAAATACTTTATTACTTATATAAGCATAACAAAAAACAAGTTCAGTAATTATTAATAAATAGCCAATACAATTTTATACTTATATCAACAAGTGCAAAGACGATCCACACGCTAATGCATAGATGAGCAATGGGTCGAATATTCAACCACAATATCTGATACTCTCTGTATCTAACTTTTCAAGACAAATTCAGACGAGGAGCAATCTAAATAACTTCTATAAGCATCCAAATTAAGAAAATAAAATTGGGGGAAGATTTCTTCAAATATCTTTTAGAAAATATACATTTAAAAAGCATCTGAATGAGGAATATTTAAAATAGTTTCTAGAGGCATTTAAATTTCAAAAATTTATTAAGGCTACTCCTAATAACTTCTAGAAGTATCGAAATTTCAAAACAATTTAGGGGGAGGACTATTCTAAATAGAGTTTAAAAGAGTCCTCCCTCAAGACATATTTCGCACCTTCTGATATTCTTGAATATGAAGCTTAAAGGCTTGTATAAAACTGCAAATAGCTTTTAAAGGCATTCAATTTTCAAAAAGGTGCCGGGAAGGGACCACTCGTAATAGTTTCTAGAGGCATCCAGTTTTAAAAAAAATTGATGGAACAGGACCACTACAAATTGATTCTATATCCATATTAATTATTATAATATGTATTTTAAAAAATCAGGTGACAACTCCAATTATTTTCTAAGAGTATCCAATTTTCAAAAATACCCAGATGAGAAACATTCCAAATAACATATATATATGGTTTGAATATACAAAAGTTAAATAAGAATGAAGGTATAGAAGGAACATTAAAATCAATAAAGCAAAGTGACATAAAAATTGTGCACGTAACTTCAACATCATTTATTAAATTGAAAGATGAAATATGTTGTATATGCAATCAAAAGGGCACTACTCGAAGACCTCTATAAAATATTGCTTCTCTACAAAACGATAAACTTAAGAGATGTGCTGATATTATCAATTATACAAACTTTAAGGCATTCCTAGAGGGTGGTGATTTGGTTGTTAAGGAAGCAAATGCTACACAAACCTGGCCAATTGTCTGAGAACATAAATCGGGGTAAAAGAAGAAGAGGTCAACTCTATATGCGAGCAAAACTAACATTATTGAAAGGATTATTCACTATGTTTCAAGACCAAACACATGCATTAAAAGGAAGCTTTATTGAATTCGGAAATCCTTTTGAGCTAAACTCCTGTGATCTTGTGTTTTGGGACAATAAGGTTATAATGGATAAAAAGCTATTCAAGCTCTATTAGGTGCTGAAGAAGAAGCCTTACAACTGTACAACAACTATGTGAAAGAACGTTTGAGTAAGGAAGGAAAAGTGAGTGTGTTTGCTAAATTGCAGAAAAATAGGACCAAGTTATTTGGATTTAAAAAAAACCTTGCCAACGATTTCTGACTTGAGAAATGATGTTGAGCTTTTCTCTAGGGCTTTCATTGAAAGTAAAAACAGAGACTTAGAACTGAACAAGTTTTTTGAACATGAAAACACCAGCGTTCCACCTTCTCTTTCCTCAAATGGTGTTCTGCGATCATGTCAGAAATCTCAGCTACTTAAAATCCTGGAAAAATCCATTGATCCGGTACAGTTTAAAGGATTCTGCGACACAATAATTTACGATGGGGCTGCACTAGCACATGCTCGTCCATCCCAAACATCGCGGACATTAGGAGAATACTGTGTACAAAGTTCAAAAACAGGATTTTGTATGAAGGTTTCATACAAAAATAATACATATTTCTTGGGATACTTACTTAAAAACTTGACTGAAGAAATTTGTGGGAGAAAAGAGAAGCGTTGGTCATCGTTGCCTAGTAGCACAAGGAAATGTGTTACCATAAATTTGAAATAACTTCCTCTATTGCGATCGGAATAAAGCCAAACTTTTCAAGTTACTTGGAGAGCATGCACTTTTGAAGTTGGATTGGGTTCACATCATTACTGAGATTGATGGCATCAATCTTTCATCTCAATTGGGAAAAAACTTGGATTGATAAGAGTCAAATACAGGCAAGAGGAAGAAACAGATGGCAGGATTTTCCTACATGCTAAAGATAGTGTTGGACATGGAGCAGCAAAAAAAAAATGCACAGTAGATACTGATTAAGTTGTTTTGTCAATCTCTTTTTTCCACATTCTCAAAGTTGCTGGGCTTCAGAAGATGTGGATTCACTCTGGAGCTGGGAAGTCTCAGATGTATCTAAGCATTAATGCCATGTTTGAAAATATAGGTGAAGATAAAACTGTTGTCTTGAGAGGATTCCATGCATTTACAGGATCAGATGTAACTTCATCATTTGCCATGAAAGGGAAACAGTCTGCCTGGAAAGTCTGGAAATCATTCTCTGAAGCTGTGGAATCCTTTCACTACCAATATATCACTACCAAAATAGTATATTTCTGACGAGACTTTTCAAGTTCTGGAAAAGTTCACTGTTTTGCTTTACTACAAAGATGGAGAAGACTTCACAGTCAATCATGTTAGAAAGCTTCTCTTTACTTCAAAAAGTCTCAGTCTGTCAAGTTTGCTCCCAACTAGAGAGACATTAAGGCGGCATTGTCTCCGTTCAGCATATCAGGCAGGACAAGTAATTACTTTGTTCCAGGTATGGGTTTAGAGGTAGATATGTTATGACAAATTAGTTTCTTCTCAGCAAGAGCTTTCAAACAAAAATAAAATGCCTAAATCAAAGTACTATAAGCTGAGTTAAAATCGAATTAAGATCACTAAAATGGCAGCCATTTTTATTTCCTGCCTGGATTTTCGAGGGGCTCCCTTCTCTTTTCACATCATATATGACTACAGAAAGTGGCATATTCAAATCAAAACGTGCAGCTTTTTGGGTTTATTTGCTATGTACCAGACGTATTAAAGTGGATATTCAACTAATGCAGTTCCCAGCAGAAGTAGATATTCAACTATAGATCTCAGTCCAAATGTCCATTTGATTGAGTGTCTTGCCATTAACTTGCATTACTTAATTAGTTATCACGGTGTTTTAAGTTTTATAGCCAGTCATGTCTGAAGAAAAACCCGGTTCAGGTGTCGGTTTCATTGCCATCTACCGTTCAGCCGCAGCCATTTGTTGGCCATTACTGGTGTTAATTAATTGTAACAAGAAGTGATCCGGTCAATAAAAACCTTTCCACGGTCTACTAAAGCAGGACAACTCAATTAGTTCGGGTGCAGTCCCATACATAGAAGTGGTCGGCAATTGAGCTCTTATATCAAATGTCTGCTTTTATATATATATATATATATATGCCTAACAAAACGTTTCCAACTGCTAAAAAAAAGAATGTATTTTAATCTACTAGAAATTTATTTAGCTCATACAACATACTACTTAATAAACAAACAATTGATTAGAATTGACTTGGCCACAACTAAGATTGGTCTGTAATTAAAGCTTAGTTGTTGTTGTATTTCAATAGCGTATGTATGGGGGCTACTGCACAGACCTAACACTACAGAGTAGCACCTCTATGTACGGACTCTATTCAAGCACAGCGCGTTCCTGCCGGTGTGCGTCTATAAAACTTCGAGAGTAGCACGTTAAACCAGGCAGCCCCCGAAACAAGTAGGAACCATAGTTCCATTCTGAATGTTCCCGTGAATGACAAACTAGTCAAGGAAGATGATTTAGATGCGTATTTATAGTCTAGTCTTGGCAGTCAACCATTCTCTCAGTATACAAATATCAAGCAGTTCAGGTCGAATGGAGGATTAGCTTACGTTCGAATATCCGCTACAATATATAGAGCCTTTAAGCCCACTTCTGTGGCCGCATGGTCTAAGGTGTCACTCTCGAAATAGACTGGAATTCAGATGACAAGGAAATCGGAGTTAAATACCGGTCGGGTATACTGAGGCTGGTTTTGACTAAAATGGCCTTCCGCTATACTGTCTCGAAAATGCGGGTACACTTCCTCTAAATTCAACCTTTTTCATCCCTAACACATTAGCGCGATTAGCACATGCAAACAACCCCCAAGGGTGATGTGCTGACAATAGTATATAAGGTACAGGTGCCAAAGGTGGCCTACTTAAGGATTTCACCATTTTTATAAATGTTTGTGCTAAAGCTAGAATTCTATAATTTTGTAAAAACCACCCCTAGACTGCTATAATTAAAAAATAAATCATAGGCACATTAAGTACAACTAAAGTCAAATAATAACTTTAGCTACTAAAGGCAAAATAAACAACATTGCTTTTCCACTGTAGGCCTATGTGAATTTATATTTTTAAATAATTAGTAGCATTTTATTCAAATCCATACCACACTAAGCAGACAAACTCGGGACATTTTGTGTGTGCATGAATGCCCTCACATTCTCCATGTACAGTACGTATCTCTTACATTGTGTATGTACAGCGTCATTTCAGAGATTTGATCCAGTCTACACAAGTAACAGTAATATCTTTCCTGTCGTTGATTTTTCTCTTGAAGACCACAAGTGCTAGCTTGTTATTAGCGACACTCAACATGCTCTTTTGCTGTCTTCTTTAGCTGTTTTATCTTATGAGTATCTTGTTTCTTTTTGACTCGATGGTTTTCTGTGCAGCCCCATTTCTCCATATTTATTTTTCTTTCAAAATAGAAATGACAACTTAATTAGCTCGCTGATTTGTAGATTTTTCCATGTATATATGTTATTTTTGTTATTTATTTTTGGTGAACTTAGAAAAACTGAAAAGCTTTTGTTCTCGCCCTCATTGACAGTTTCATCAGCAGATGATTTAGTAGTGAAGCTCCCTTTTTTTTATCAATGGAAACTACATTGGAAGATAAACCATATTCTTGCAAATGAGTTGTCTATGGGACGTTTTGTCGGTCTCAGGATCAAAAAATCATGTAGGCCTAAATTATGAAATTATTGGTCTTATATTAATACATATAGTATGGGTGCTAAGAGCAAAAAATTGCCATGTCCTTGCACTTTATGATAAAAGCAAGCCACTTGGTACAGTTGATAAATAGACCCCGTTGAATGATTTTAGGAATGGTGCCCCTCTGTGCTTCTCCTAGGGTTGGCAGTACCCCTTAATGAGGGGGAACAATCAGTTTTTAAATTTCCTTCGAACAAGGATGCTCGTACGACAAAAGTATAAATAGAATAGTTAAAGATAATTTAATTTCTTACAAAAACTGTATTTTGCATATTTTGCGTTGTAGTAAACGTCACTGATATATAAATCATTTTATGCTGTTTATTGTTGCACAGTGAAGTGTATGTAATATTCTTCAAACACCAGTAGTGTGTAAGTATGGCGTGGTACTTAACAAGTATCTACACCCACACACACACTCTATTCAACGACCCTTAATTTATAATGATGTTATGTGAAGATGCTAATATTTCTCATCACCTATACTTTTTTTTTTACAAAGTAGGGCACTGTTGGGACCTGATGTTTGGAAAATGGGGTGGGGGAAAGCGGTGGGAGAAAGGAGCACTGCGATTGGCTTGCATGCTTCTCTAACACTCACCCCCTCCCCTTTTTCTAACCCCAACCCAATGTGTTTTAATTAATAATGTTGAGTTTTTAACAGAATGCTAGCCTAGGTTAGATACACAACACACTATAGTAGATAGGTAACATCACATCAAAGCAAAGAAGTGATATCAAATTAAATTCATGGAAAAAATTGGTGACGTTCGTTTATGCCCCTTAGAATCAGATTTAACATACTGCCTCCTTTAATCATCTGAGCAGCCAACTCTATCAGTACTTGTATTGCCTCCAGTTAATGCTATAATCTTGGATGGAACTGCAATTGTTCAGATGCTTCAATCCAGAGGTGTATTAAAATTCCAAGATTATGTGGATGATATATACCTCCCGTATATTTATGCTCAAGCAACCAAAAGGCTTTAAATAATTTGGGATAGGCCTTGGTATTTTGTAGATATTCTCAAGAATACTACACAGATTAAATGAGGCAGTGGGACAAGAACACATGTTACGAGTTCTACAAAAAAAATACCTTCTTGTTGGCAAAGTTTTCTCACAGACGATGAAAACAAGAAATAACTCTTAAAATTTCTTGGAAGGAACACCCTACTACTAGGTAAAACATATGACAAAGAGGTGTACTCTACACTGGGTTCAAGTGTGTGTACTTCTTCAGAACGTAAAGGTTTGACTAGTTTATGTCACTGTGTACACGAGGAGGCTGATACTAAACTTAGAGCCCATGCTACAGATGTAGCATCTCAAGGTTTTTCTAAAATTATGATCATAGCTGTGGCCACTGATGTACTTGTTCTTGCTGTGCGCTTCATGAGTCAGCTTCAGGATGTAGAAGATTTGTGGGTTGTTGGCACTGGGAGACATCAGCATATTGTAGCAGCTCAGGAAATATATTAGTCTTAGGTCCAGATAATTCAGTGGCATTAACTATGTCCCATGCCTTTATTGGTTGTGTGACACAATGTCACAGTTCAGCAGCAATGAAAAGAAAAGAGCTTGGGGAAACCTGGGAAGCCTTTCCATAGTCTACAACGGCGTTTCTAGCCATGGCAAGAGGTGACGTTTATTCAGTAATGCCATTGATTGAGAAGTTTATCGTGCTAATGTATGACAGGACAAGCCACATGGGAAATGTGAATGAATGAAGGGACTTTCTACGAAGAAAGGCCGACAGTTAGAGGTTATTCCCCCTACAGTGGACGCACTGTATTTACACACCAAGTGGGCTGCCTATCAAGGAGGCTACATAAGGAGCACTGCGGCAAATCCACAACCTGAGGTGAGAATGTGTAGTTTAGTTTAGTTTAGTTCAGTTAGTCAACCTTTATTGTCAGTTTCTCTCCGGCAGTATTTCATAGCTTACGCCCCTATTTAGAGGTCTCATATGACATTTTAACATTATATCCGTTCGTAGTCTCACATATATCCAGCCCCTGCAGCATATGGGTGTGAAAAAGTTGATGATGGCTGGTGACCAGTAGGGATGACATTTCCTCAGGCTGTAGAGACTATGTCTGCGCTTTGGGTGCAAATCAGGATGCTCATCACGTTACAAAAGCAGAAAATACAACTGTAGAACACTGCTTTGTGTTACTGTAATGGGGAGTGCAATGACAATTAAAATTATGACATTATTTAAAAGACAGCATTTCTTGAAAAATAGGCTGTAAAATATTAATAATGTCAAGGCATCCTAGAAGATTAGAAATAAAAAAAATATTGTTTGATGTTATCATAATTACAGCACTTTTAGAGAAAAGGTTTAAAACATATTATTGGCTTCTATAAATTAAAGAGCCGTCAAGGTATGTCATTTCTGAAAACAATTTCAACTGTGCCAAATTTATTGCTTGCTATTATAAAAAGATACATATATTTTATTCTCAACACCTGGAGATGAGGAGGGTTGTAAGTGGAATTGGGGTGGGTGTTGATATTGTTAAGTAACATGTAATAATACAAACTAATGGTGTTTAAAAAATTACAATTTATATAATGCACGTTTGCCCCCCCTCCAAAGGGGGCACTGAGGGGCACCATCCCTAAAATTGTTCAGGGGGGACAAATCATCAACTGTACCAAGTGGCTTACTTTTATCATAAAGAGCAAAGTCCATGCCTTTAACCCACGTACTAATTTATGGGAGGTAGCTCCTTCGAAAATGAATAGAATAATGTACGAGGGTGTTAGTGCTGTGAAAAGTGTTGTAGCCATTTAATGAATG
The DNA here is from genome assembly GCA_902151425.1 of Timema shepardi. Lineage (NCBI taxonomy): Eukaryota > Metazoa > Arthropoda > Insecta > Phasmatodea > Timematidae > Timema > Timema shepardi. The sequence goes on from CABFVX010007098.1 coordinate 32,272, forward strand.
TCGATGTCGTCACCATTTTCAATCAGTTCAAATGCTGTTCCCTGTGGCAAATAATTGCTTCATTCAGGCTTGCATCTTTTGCCTTTGAACAAAATAATTGTAGGTATCATCTGTCCCAGAGAGTTACAGACAACAATTGTCAAGTTCTCACCGTGTTCAGGGCCAACGAGATACACTCTTTTGAGTCTTCAAGAAATATAACTAAATTGTTGTTTATTCAAGGAAAGGTTCAGCCGTTTTAATAATTTTTGAGTCAAATGGGGTTTCTGCATGACACATGGATCTGATATAAATTTGAGTAGTTTATTAAAGAGCTATCTACAATGAATCTATTCAGCTTAGCAGCTCTAGCCGAATTCAGATTCTGGGATTTCTTTGATACTTCAGGATTAATTTTTATAAATTATCGAAGCCACTTTTTCCCTGCTCTTTTTTAATTGAATTTAAATTTAAATTAAAAGGGTTTTTCATACTGTTAATTTAAAAATAACAGTAAACACTATTCCGATTTTCTGTAATTGAACCATTCTAGTACACAGCTCATCTTCTTGTTCTAGAGATAAAATTGGATTTCTCGGTTTATTTTCATTACTGACACTGTTGAAGGGGTTAGGTGAAGTTCTTCGTAGAATGTTGAAATTATAAGGAGCTTCTCTTACACAGCTATATCTAGTGATGATTGTCATTGCCTCCGTTCACTGCCGCTGAGACCAATGTGCGAGTTTTCTATTCATTGTCAGCGGCAGCTACAGAAAGCCTTTTTTAGTTTTACTTTAAAAATTATATTAAACATTATATATATATGAATTTCCTAAATTGTTGGAAAAACGGTCAAATTAATTGAGTTTGGTTTGCCAGGGAGGATAAGGCTTAAATCCAATTCTCCTTCCGCGTAAGCTCGGGTGCATTTCCCATAATTATACCTAGTCATCCTTACCACATTAGTGAAGTTAATATAAATTTAGCTAATCCAAATGGGTTACAAGACACCATGAAACATAAATGGAATCAAATTAAGAACATATATTAACGACCTAATGATGCGGTAGGTATGAGATAAAAGCTAAGAAGAAGTGCATACATATGATAATGAAAAAATGTTGGGAAACCCACTAATAATCTCAGGGGTAAAATCACATCAGAAGCTTTCACTCAGGTCTAGAACCTAGATCTCCCTACCAAGAATAGCCAAGTACACAGTGAACAAACAACTTATACTTCTCGAAAACACGCGTAGGAAGATATTTGGTTGCTCGTAAGTAAAAATATACACAATATAAATCAAGTTATAGCTGCCCATCCCGGGCCACCTTAAGAATCTTACATTTTTCCACGTATTTATATTATTATTATTACTCAGCATTATAAAAACAAACTCCCTGCATTTAATCTGAAAGTGCTTTAAAGAAACTTTCTTGATGCAGGCCTATATAATAATTATTTTTTACATTTGATTAAATGGATATAAATCTTGGAAATCTTCTAACATGAATTTATTAAGGGTCCTTTAGCAACTCCACTATTAACACAGCTGCGACAGCCAACAGGCGGGAATTTATCTCACCTACTGTTTCTTACATTCACAGCACTAGGGAATGAGCTGGT
>CABFVX010007099.1:0-33871 GCA_902151425.1 Timema shepardi
TTCATTAATGCAAAAGCTTGCAAGGCATTGCTGTCATTTTGCACGATGATATTTACAATGTTCCATGGAAACAGTGCTGTTGAAAGGGGTTTTTCAGTAAACAAGGAATGTTTGGTTTAAAAATATGAAAGAGCGTTTTCTAATCTCCCAACGCAGCATATATTCAATGCTTCAATCGGTAGATGGCATAAAGAATGTGGAATTTACAAGTGGGATGCTGCATGCAGCTAGGCGAGCAAGCTCCAAAAGGAGGGAAGCAATTGAAGAAGAAAGAAAGTGAAGAAGCTAACAGATAAAAAACAACATTGGAAACTGTAAATAAACTCAAAGAAAAGAAAACTTCTCCAACAGGCTGAAGAAGAGGATTCAGCACTTCAAACTGAAATCGACTTGGAGAAGAAACGACTGAGGCAGATGTAAATCCTGTATGTTGTGGTTTTGTGTATAAACTAAATATTAGGTGACAAATTTGAACAATATTAGATTTTTATGTTTGTTGAGAGACTTCAGCTTCTGGGAGCTTCAAACATCTTTAATTACAAGTAAGTTTTCTTGTTGGTATGATTATAGTAATAGATTTTACTTGTGTTTGTTATTATAATATCTAGGCCCGATGTACAATATAATGTTCGACTGTTTACCGAAGGAATTTATTTTGCACCGCGTCTTATTGCTTGTTTGGGCTATACACCCCCGAAGGTATTTTGTGGTCAAAAAAGGTCACCAAAAAGTCACGAATGTTTGTTCCTCTAACTGAGTAGACACCCTGCACAATATTCTTGGAATATGAACCAATATTAGTTGTCAAATTAATAATACATATTATGATGTATATGTTCTAATAATTTGAACATTAATATTTACACAGTTTGCACAGACAACACTAAATTAAAAATCTAGTTAATATAATCATGGGTATGCAGCATAATACACCAGATAATACACCATTGGTAAGCTGGTATACTTTTAATTCTCAATCATTTCAACTGTAGAATATACACACACTATATGATTTACATCAGCCCACTTTGCCAATTAAGGCAAACAAACTTGTCCTACATAACTAACATGTAGTGCCTTTTAAAGTGAAAAAATTGTGAAAAAGAGTTTACATTGTTTTGATGCTTGTATGTTTTATAGTCTAAATATTTGTATTGGTGTTTCATTAGATTTAAGCCATGTTCTTAAGGTGAGACTGTAGGGAATGAGAGTTAAGGCCAGTATTTTCATAGTTTTTATGTTGAAACAACTTTTTGGCTAAATTAAAATATTGCTTCAGTATAAACAGTTTAGTTTTCTTCACACATTTATCTCGTCAATTGTTTAATATCTGTCATGAGCATAACAGTATTATATGATAAACTTTTTTAATGAAAAGAAAAAGTTGTCAATAATTACCAGCACATCCTTGACAGATATTCAAAAACTGTTGATATCATGTGAAGATAATAAAACTTTATTTTTCTACTGGAGAAATATTTGATTTATTTTGGCAAAACAAAGTTTTGCTATAAAACTGCATAAATCAACACTACTTTGAACTCCCACTCCCACCTGGAGGGTGCTACATGGGAGAGAACTGGAAAGTGCTGCTGATGTTTAGAAATTCCAGATTATTTATGAAGTGGTTTAATACATTTAGATATTTCTTTCAACAAAATGTAGGTGAAAGTACTGAGCAGCTAAAAACATAAACCATTAAGATATATATTATGCATTTCATGTTAGTAAAAGTACACTCTATTAACCTTATAGTGCCTATAATTGCCTATTCTGTTGATTTTTCCCCTTTCTTATGAATAAGTGACTTAATGCGCCTATTTTGTCTTCGGCCACTTTCTTTTTCATATGGAATAGATTTTTCATTGAAAGAAAGAGTCCAGTTTCTTAAAAATCTTAAGTTGTGGTGTATTAGTTTGGAGTTGGTTTTAAAATTGACCTTTGTTAAATAGCATATATTGAGTGTAAATTTGGCAGAGGACACCTTGGGAGGAAGCAACATACCATTGCAGGAGAAAAATTCTACTTTTTCGGAAACAGCAAATTTGAAATTTTGTCTCTTGACATTAGCTTTTCAAACTATATAAAAAAATATTCTCTCTGAAAATACAACCCATTTTACCGCTGAGAATTTAGAAAAGTATGTAGTGATTAACAGCATATGAATTGCTTCGGCAGTCAAATGGACCAAGGCGTCACTCTTGGAATAGACTGAACTGTCATTGAAGGGGAGATCATACATAAAGCCCTATAAAACAATCCCACAATACCTTAAGGTGTTCTATTATGACCCTATCAAAACATGACTTTAATTGAAAGAGGAAGGCTAGATGTAGGTTTCTAACTCTTTGCTTTATTTAAACACAGAAGCTTACATTTTTGCTAAAGTGTCAAATTAGTCTAAAATTTAAACTTTTCAATGGGTCAAAAATATGCTGATGATTTTCACCTGCATTTTGTTTAGAGATATATTTAATAATGTTAAACAACTTTTTAATAACGCAAGATTTCTAAACGTTTGCAACACATCTCAGTGCTATATTATGTACCGCCCTTAAGTTCTGGTTAATCTTCAAAAATAATTATTTCATCCAGAAAGTTTTATAATATAACATAAATTATATTTATATATTCACATCAAATAAAACTAATGTGCCAAATAAAAATAATCATATTACTCTTGTAATAAAATTTTAAATACACAATTATTGATGACTGTTAAAAAATCTATACTATGAAAATTCAATAATTTCGTTTGAGATTTTCCTGGCAAAATATTTTTAGAAAAGGTGTACCGATAACACATTTTACTGATAAATATTTCATCACCTTAATTTAATTCTGAGATGACAGAGACTTGTAAATTAAATTCAAATAGGTGACCTGGCGGTCTAGGGGTAAGGTGTCAGACTTCTATGCTGGCGGCCGGGGTTCAATCCTCGGTCCCGGCATAAATTTATCTGATTACCAAACCCTTCCTCCACCTCCGACAAGACATCTTGTGAATGTGGGGAATGCCAGGCCTCCACCGTGGTTCGGATTCCACGTTATACTGTAGGTCCTCCATTTCATCTCACAATCACCCTACCATTACACATTAGCGTAAGTGCGTATAACCCGAACGGGTAGTAAGACGCCTTACCTAATGTGTTGTTTTTATCCTTTGTTAAAAAATTTGGGTAAATTGTTCAGCAAACTAGTAATTTATAAATTTAATTATTAATACCTATAGAAATACAAATGTACCACAAAAAGAGATAAGAGTTTTTCCTTGAGTTTTTTAGTAGAAAACTAATGTTGAGCTTTACCAAAGCTGTCTTTGTGCTTTCCTTAGGCTATGATACTTTATATACAAATACTATGTTTATTTTACTGTTACTATGTTTTGGTTTTGGTACACCTCTCCTTTTTTAATTGTGTGATTGTATGTCTAGACTAATTTGGTTGAAATAGGAACACAAACATATATGTAAAACAAAAACTTTATAGCTTTTACAGGCAAATTATTTAATTTAATTTTTTGCCACCCATATTGTCTTATTTTCTTTCTAAGTGTTCTGATTATTCTTTACGCTATTGTCTGCCATACATCTAAGTTTAGTATTTTGTTTCTAACATGAACATTTAAAAAGCCATTATCAATACGATTTATTTAATATATAATAGTTATTTTAGAATCAAATACCCAAAGCTATTATTTATCCTTTTAATGAGGATTACTCCATCTAGATATCATATTCTGAAAATTGAAAAATGATATCTGAATAATCCTGTGCCCAGGGTCATTCTTCACTCATATTTTAAGGCAGCGTCTATGATGGACGTGCAGAAATCGTTGGATACAAATGTGTGGTTAGAGCATTGGTGTACTAAGCCAAAGGTCCCGGGTTTGATTCCCATGTCCATGTCATTTTTCTATTTTCAGAATATGATATTTATTTTATGTTATACTGAGTTTTAGCTCATTATTGTGGTCTTAAATAAAACTCTGTATTATTATTTAGTTTATAACGGTCTAAATTACAAATTGAAATAGTTTTAAATAGTGATGTGTCGGTACCAAAAGTTTGCAGAATTTAAGTTCCTGTTTCAAAACTCCTTTTAATCATACAACCTAATTGGTTATTTATGTCTTTATTTTTTACAATTGATCATCTATTATTATAAAACATGAAAATTGACTAAATACAAAAAGAAAATGTAAATTGAGTGAAAATGAGTGATTAAAATTCACTTACGAAAGAAATGAGGAAAATTGGGTGTTTACTCCAATGCACAAAATAAGGCATGTATCTTTTTTCTGTCTTCTATTAGTGAAAGAGCTGCAAATTGGAACACAGAGTAAGGTTTTTATTTTTATAAATTCAGAATGAAGTAGGTTTGTGTATGTTACAAAAGATTTTTCTTCTCTTTTTGAAATTAATTTATTTTTGATAAAAAATCATCACGACAATATTTAATGTGTGTGAGATTTTTTTTTCAAACTTTTTTTTCCTATTTGAAAATATGGAGGAAAGGAAGAAGATTGGTTCATTGGATTCCACCTACATTTTTTTTCTTCGTCTAGCTGAGCTTTCTTCACTTATTTGCATTCTTAAGTTAATCTTTTCTTAATATAGAACAAGAACGTATTTTAAAAAAAAGTATAATTCAGCCATTGGGCTTTACTAAATAGATTTATAATAATAACTGTGTTCACACCAAAACCAAGGAACCAAAAAACCAACTTTCTGGTAACCAAAAACAACTTCTGGTTCCTAACTAAAGAATTTGAGGTAGCCGAGAATTTATCCATCCTATCCTTAAGTATGAAGGGAAAGGGAGAGAGATCACTTACTAATCCATATCAGTTGGAACAAGGCTGTGTAGATGAAAATCATTATTAGTATTAAGTTCCTTGACTATAAAAATGCTTATAATGTATTGTAACCAAGAAAAATATGCTTATATATATATATATATATATATATACTTTTTATATAACTATTGTATTGCCGTCTAAGGAAATGAAACTTCAATACTTGTATAATGAGTATTTGAAAAGATTGTTAAAAAAAAGACTTCCATTGTTATAACAATGTAATTTATTGCAAAGAAACATGTATTAAATGTAGTAAGTGCATTTGTTATCAAATAAATATTTTAGCTTTATCAAAACTGGTATTACTTAATTTATTCAGATAGCTGTTTCTATATTTTAATATTTCTAAAAAAATATATCATTGCTTTCTTATTATGGCTCATTTACAATCATTTACACTGACTTTTTATATATAAAAAAGAGGGTTTTATTATCTGTTTCAAAAGGGACTGTCTACATTGAAATTTTGGAGGATTTTAATTTTGATTTATAGATCCTTGATGACAGAAGTAACCTCAATATCTTACAACCATGCTACCGATTGTAGCTGAGCCATAAACATTATAACCATAGGGAGCCCTGAACAACTTGCATACATTATTATTTAAACTAGGCATTAGAGATTTTTTTTCTAAATCACATAATTATTTGTTATATATTTTAGTTTAATTGATGTTTCTCTTGATCATAACTTGTATTCTTAGGTTCATGAATTACTGTCTATTTTATTTACCTCGCTTTTCTTTAAATACAATTTTAATATTACTTTAGATATTATGGCAACATTTTTCATTGAGAATGTAATGATATTTTAATTTTTATACTAATTTTTTGTTGGTTATTAAGAAAAAAGAGATATTTACCGTGACTATGAATTGGTGAGAAGTTTGTGTGTTAATGTTGAATTGAATATTTTGGCTGTAGAGCCAAAATAGATATATTAAGAGGTGGGAAAAAATATTGCTAACTAATATTAAGGGGGGAGGTTGGTACTTATTTAATCATAATGTAAAAAATTTATTGCACTGCATTTATTACCTGTTTGGGCATCCACATTTTGTGTGTACACTGCATCTTAATAAATATGTCGATTTAGGCGTATATCATAATTTAACTACACTAATGGGATAAAGTTAAGGGAGGAAGGATTTAGAGGAAATTTATCAATATATGTGTTGAAGGAGTTTGGGAAAACTACACAAGGCACTCAGTTAACAACTCTAGTACAAATCGTTTGTACTAACATTTCACACATTACATTTCCAAAAACTAAACAAAACATTCCACAAACATGGAATGATTTTATAATCAACATTTAAATACTGACAAATAATAATAAGTAAGGCAAATAAACAATTAATATTACTTCATTAACACCAGTATAAAATAGCTGAGCATTAAGAAAAATATCAGTTTGATTCAAGAAACTTACAGATTTACTCTCAATTTTATCAAAATTCTATAATTAAAAACTTTTATATGGCTAATTTAAATAATGTATCATTCTGGTTACCAAGAATTAGTCATATTTGAAAGTAAGTATACACATTAAAAAAAAGGTCGCTTTACGTTTGCTTGGAAGGAAGATAAATATATTTTTTTTTAAACCTGAATATATTATAATCTTCAGACAAAAATAACGGTATGCTGCAAGAGCGACACCGAGTACAGAAAAGACCTGCTTATGGTCTTCCTAGATGCTGAAAAAGCATATGACAGTGTGTGCATAAGAAGAATATAGGAAGCGCTGGAGAAGAAAGGAGTGAGGAATATGTACAAGGCTAGTGTTAGCTTTGTGAAAGTGTGAGAGGAAATATACATTGAGTTGATTCAAAGAATGGTCTGAAACAAGCTTGTGTGCTCTCACCACTACTGTTCTTTGTATTGATGGACGAAATAATGAAGGAAGTGTTTGCAGATGACCTGATGGTGTGGGGTAATGAGGAGAAAGAAGTAAAAAATTGATGGAGTGATGGGGAACGAGGTTAAATGTAAGGAAGAGTGAGATGGTGATCATGATAAAAGAGGACAGGTATACATCTGGGGTAACAGTGAGAGGGGAACAATTGAAGATATTAAAAAGTTTCAAGTATCAGGGCAGTATTGTGGAGAAGAGTGGAAGGTACAGGAGAAAGGTAAGTGAGAGAGGAAGGAAAGCAGAGGCATTTTTCAGAAGTGTGAGAAGCCTAATTTGGAGCAGGAGTATGCCAGACAAGTACAATGCCTATTTCCTACCATTATTGACGTATGCTGCAGAAAAGTGGCTAATGACAGAACAGGTTAGAAGTAATATGCAGGTGCGTGAAATGAGATTTATGAGAAGCAGGATTTGTGTGACAAAATTTAACAGAATGAGAAATGAGAGAGTAGGAGGAATACTGAAGGAAGAGCCAGTCCAGGACAGGAAAGAGAAGGCAGGACTAAGGTGGTATGGCCATATGAGAAGAATGGAGAGGGAAAGTATGTACAGGAGGAGGCCGAGAGGAAGTAAAGGAGAAAAGAGAGGACTGAGCCAAAGTGGAAAGAGAGTGGTGGGGGGAGGAAAGGATGTGGTGGAGAGGCTTATGTTCCAAACAGACTCAACCAATGGCTGGAAGCTGTTCATGATGATTATGATGATGATAGAATACTCTCTGGGGAGGGGAGACCATAGCATGACCAAAATCTAGATAGTTATTTCTTTGGAATCATCAAGGGAATTACTTCAAGATCAGCTTCAGTATCTAAACCACTTATTTATAAGTGTTTTTGTTTTAAACCCAGCCAGGGTCAACAGATTTTTCTTGAATGGTAAAAATTCTAAGCTCATCTTACTTCAAAGGGAAAGTAAAGCGGTCAGTCCTATGTTGATTGTAATATGTTAAAGAACAATTACTTTACCTAAACAATGGAACACAAAAAACATAAAACAGCAAGTTTGATCCCTTATAAATCGTGAACTGTAATGATTTGAAATCATTTAATCATCATATACATACACACACAAACACACCGTATTAATAAAGTGAAGAGTTGGTGAGCCTTGTGATATATCCATTTGTACTGTCGGCCCCCATAGGCCGTTGGTATGATTCAGGAGCAATAATCAAATCTTTGATATGAAGCTATGTATATAGTTTATTGTTACAGTTACAAAACACACTTATATCCCGTGACGTGTGCGTGGGCTTGGCGGATGGTGACTGACTGACTAGCCTACACCTACCAGAAGGTCTTGACTCTTCCGAGTCTCACGAGTAACTTCATTGCTGTTCCCCTCAGGCAAATTCTCTCTGATCTATCACATATCCTAGCGCTACAGTTGTCTATGTCCTCCACCAAACACACACATCATTAACTCCCTCCCCCCCTTGATATTAAAATACAAATGATAGTACAGTACAAAAAGATAATAAATAACCAATAAACAAACTGTAAACATTGACTAAACCTTACAAATATAAAGTAAACATAGACTAAACCTCACAAATACACTGTATTTCTAGACTATACCTAGAATGAACCTCATAAATACAAATTAAACATATTATACTGAACCTTATAAATACAATGTATACTTAAACTGGCTGGTCGTCTTAAGGATATAATACATTTAGAATGCTATTAGCAAAGTAACTTCACCACAAATTAGGTATAACTTCAAAATATTTACAATTTTAACTGTTCAGTTCAATATAGTCTTCTTTACCTATCCCTATATATATTCTACATTCATTTATAGTCACATCCCTTAGAGTGCCTTCGTGATCACGGTTCACGGGTTGGATTTTTCGCTTAGGTTGGTTGTTCGAACCATGCCTACTTAAACATATGGCTTCTTTACTGGCTCCTTACCACTCATGTTTCTATTAGGGCAGTTGCGGATCAAATGTGTAGTCGCAAAACACATTTTCGTGCGATCAATGAGGGGTTGTTTCCACTTCCTCTATTGTAGTTAACTTTTGGATCAAAGGATGATGTTTCCCTTCTGGCCCCTCGCGAAAAGGACCCCACTCCTAGGTCTTGTCGGCTTTCCTGGTTAAAATATAGGCCAAAGCTGTTGTTTTCTTGTTGGTTACTTCTAAGTTTATTTTCGTTCCCAAAATTTATGTCGTAATTTCTAATCTCTTGTTGGGCTTGCTCAAACTGTGCGGCTTCCTTCACTAGCTGAGAGACGGACTGTATTCTGGTTCTAGTTAAACTTATTTTAATATCGGGTTTTAAGTTACGAAAAATACATTTCATCTCCTGTTCTTGCATGAAACCCCCACCCCGTGCCTTCTGATAAGTGTTTGTAATTCAGTTACGTACTCCTGTACTGATTTCATGGGTTTTTATATCTGACCCTGAATATCCTCTTCTATTAACTCTTGATAGCTAGTCTTAAAAAAGCTAACTTTGAAGGAATTCGAAAATTGTTCCCAATCACTCCAATTACTTTGATTATTCCTTAACCACCATAATCTACGTCTTTCAAAAATTTCAGGTAGGGCTTGCAATAACTCACTATCAGTTAAATGGTAAACAGTTTTAAGCTTGTTTAACCTTTCTAAACAATTCACTGGGTCCGACTCCTCCACAAAATGTACTCCCCATTTTCTCACTATACTCAAAATGGTTAAAAATCTTGTCTTAACAAAATTTTGTGATTCCATTTGAATGGGATCAGTTATATTTATTCTGCTAATATTAGATGTATCTTTGACATTTGTTGACTTTTCTTTCAAAACAAGAGATCCCTCTTCGGGACGATGGGGTAACCCTTCTTCCGTTCCTACAAGTGTGGGCTCCTTATCCTGTCTCTTAAATACATTCCCTTTACTCTTACCCTAAGTTGCTCGCATAGTTTCAAACATGTTTCTTTAGCTTCTATTAACGTTGCTTTATCTACCTATGGTCACCCTTTCTATCCTTGATGAAAGATGTAATAACGAGGTATGGTGTTTCTTTATTTGTTTCGGGGTGAACTCTCTCTTATCAGTTATGTTTTTCTGTAAGTTAAGTGGCTTAAGTTCTAAAATCGGAACTTCTTTTGATAGCGAGGGAATAAAGGAGGCTTTCACAATTGAGGATTCTATGTCTCTATCCTTATCTAATAGCTGAAAGAGTTGGCTACATAACTCATTTACTGTATCTAATGGGGCTTCTCCGCGAATATTAACTTCGTATTGGAGTTCATCTCTATACAACCTATACAGGTCTAAATCATTGATGACAATTAGTCATTATAATTTTGTTAGAGCCAACCCTACGATTCCAATTGTTCCGGACTATAGTTTCTCTGGTTTGGTTTAATCTCCCCTCCAACTGACACCCACTTCTTCCCTTTAAATACCATAAATGCTCTAGCTCTATCTGGCATTGACTCTACCCAAAAGAAGAGGTTTTCTATTTTCAAAATTTGTAATAAATAGACAATGAACACCTGACGTCAAAAACAGCATCAAATGAAGCATATACTCAGAGCCCTGCTTTTATGGTGAATAAAAAAGCCCAATTTCGTTTTTAAGTTTCCCAAAAGCGGCGAATAAGCGGTGAATTACAAAAATCCTATTTTTGCGATGAAATTATCGAATTAAGACAAAAGCGTTAAAAAAGTGGTTTTTACCAAACTTTCGTGATTAAGGTGACTTTGTTGGGTTAAAACTAGACTTCCAGGACAATGTTTGAAACAGGTAAACTAAACATATTGAAGTGAAAACCAAAAATTACATTTTGTTTGGACAAAACGGTAAAAAACACTAGTCCGCAAAAAAATGTGCTGTCAACTTATTAAAAAAGTAAGATTTAGCGGCAGCTGGTCCGGGAAAAGTATGTACAAGTCACAAAGACAAAATATTACACAAAAATCATCTTGTTACTTCACAAAAATTGTGACTATATTTTTAAATCTCAATTTAGGCTAGAAAAATACAAAATAACTACTCAACATCACCAAACTGCAACATGCAGCTGGTAACAATGTTATCCACTTTCATTGTGGTTCTGCGGTCTGTTACTACTAAACTATACCTAGAAAAATATCGTTCTGAATCTGCATTTGAAATCGGCAGCCACAACGCTTGCAAACACTTTGTTGCGAAGTCACTGAACATACTGTCTGTCTTCAGCCCTAGCAGCACATTCTCAATTTTTAAACTTTCGATGCCATCACTCTCTTCCATCAAAACTTTCAATTTTTATTTTTCAATATCCCAAAATATTAGCGCGAATGCCGAAAATCGCGACTAAATCGCGATTATCGCGGACATCATTTAAAATCGCGAATATCGCGCTAAAACGCCGATTTCGCGAATTATCGCGACAATTCTGAGCATATATTTGCAATCAGGGTAACCTGAAATATGAACATCTGAAAGAAAAAATTCCATATCTAACATTCGCGAATTATCGCAAACTCCACAAACGCAGGGCTCTGCATATATTCTTCGTTGGACATTGTTTACGTTTCATCTTTCCTAATGAATAGTGGTTTTGGCAGTGTGCATACACCTTATTTAAACCAATAAATATTAATCATTAAATAGTACAGGTATTTGTTTAAAAAAAATGCTTTGATCCCTATAAACTTTAGTAATTAGATGCAAGTACTTTTGTAGCAAATAGAATAATAAATGTTACTGACTTTGTAATACATTAGTAACACATTGTTTTAGACCAATCCATATTTAATATTTATTTTACTTACTAGGCTAACATTTTTTTCTCTCTCGCACTTTAGTTTAGCAAATATATTTCTGATGAGTTCGGGTTTGTTATTGACTCAAAATGACACTTTTGACGTATAGTTTATTTACATGGATTCCCACTGAACTTTATGTGACTTTATTGGGTTTCTTTACTATTTTGAGAAAGAAAAAAATGTATTCTTTACATATTTTCTTTGCAAAAAATAAAGGTGGGTTGCACCCCTGAAATCGAACACATCCACACTGGAGTAAACACCTTACACCAAAAATATTGTTTGTTGAATCTGGTTTATTGTACTTAGCTGTCAAAAGTTGTCGGTGACTAGTAGGTTCCATAGACCACACCCATGGTTGATCCGTTAGTTACTCCAGCACTGGGGTCACCTGTCCGGCGAAGTTTCTCGAACCCTTGGTGAACCATTACAATCCCAATCTTTGCTGAGTTGTGGCATGGGATGATTACTGGAGGTCTCATTGACCCCTTGGGTTGGGTATAGGGACCGCAAGAGTTGGTCCTACCGGCTCCATAGTCTTGTTTTGGAATATATTGCTCAGACTGATGATAGCAATATCAAATCGCGCCACCATCAAAGTTGGCGAGATGTCGTCGAATGGAACCAGTTCAAATCCTGGGACTGCTTCATTGTCGACTAGGCCAAGTTCAAATTCTGGAACTGCACCGTTGTCGACTGGCTAGTCGTGTCTTGGTTGCTTGAATTGGATGTTATTTTTAACGTGTAGCAATGTTGCTGTTGTGTCACTTTATCTCCTGCTTCTTTCTGCTGTTATTGGCTGGCTCTGCTATCATTGTACTGTCGGCCCCCATAGGCCGTGGGTATGATTCAGAAGAAATAATCAAACCGTTGATATGAAGCTATGTATATAGTTTATTGTTAAAGTTACAAAACACACTAATATCCAGTGACGTGTGGGTGAACTTGGCGGATGGTGACTGACTGACTAGCCTACACCTACCAGGAGGTCTTGACTCTTTCAAGTCTCACAAGTAACTTCATTGCTGTTCCCCTCAGGCAAACTCTCTCTGATCCATCACATATCCTAGCGCTACAGTTGTCTATACCCGCCACCAACCGCACATGTCATACACTGCACACAGAGGTCTGAAACTGAAACATTAGTAGCCCCTCTGCATGAAAATGTGTGTGTTGAATCCATAATTTAGAAATTTTGATTGTCATCATTTTAATTAACTAAAAAAAATTAATAAATATATAAAAGCCGCAAGAATGCTTTACACCTAGATTTAATACAATTTGTAATATAGTTTGGCTGCCATGGAGAGTAAACCAGAAGAGTTTGGTACATAAAACAAACCTCTTCTCATGTTGCCATGATATTTATATTGTTAGTCATTGTGATTTATTTTTAATTATAGTTATTATTTATTAATATGTTTTTTACCTGTAAACCTTTTTACCCTTTACCCTCTTTACCTTTTTTACAACTTTTAAACTATTTACACTAAAATATTTTTTCGGGGCCAAGCCAGCTAATTAATGTAAAATTGGGTAAAAAGGCCAAAAATGGTAAAAAATGGCAATAGTAAATTTAATCTAAAAGGTCAGTAAGACTAAAAGGGCAAAAATTGTAAAATGCTCTAAAATCAGCAGAATATCAAAAAAAGGCAAAAAATGCACACACAATTGATCAAATATGGTAAAAAAGGCCAAGAAGTAAATAATAAAAAAATAAACCTATAAAGGTTAAAAGGGGTAGAAAAAATTAAAAGGCTAGTAGGGTATATATAGTGTAAACAATGTAGAAAGGTTTAAAAGAGTATAAGGTGAAAATTGTATAGGGTAAAAAGTAAATCTGAAAAAAGGGTAAAAAAATGGAAAAAAATAAATATTTAAAAGGGGTAAAAGAAGAAATAAGAAGGTAAAAAGATTAAAAAGCAGCAAAAGGGGTAAAAAAGTGTAAACTGAGTGGAAAGTGTAAGTAGTGAAAAAAGCGCAAAAAGGTTATTATTACTTTATGATAAAGAGGGTAAAAATGGTTAAAAGTAAATTTAATCTAATAGAGCAACAGGACCAAAAAGGTTAAAATTGAGCAAAAATAGTAAGAATGTTAGAAAGGGCAGTAAGTAAATCATAAACAAAAGGGTATAAAGGTTAATAGGGATAAAAGAAATTAAAAATGTCAAAAAAAGATTTAAAAAATCTGCAAAAGGGAAAAAGAAGTTAAAAGGTAAAGAGGGAGTAAAAAGTTTATTTCCTTAGGTAAAGACGGTAAAAAGGTTAAAAAGGTGTAATATGGGTAAACAGCGTAAGAAGGGTTATATATTAAACTGGTTTTAAAATAACGTTAGAAAAATATAACTAAAATTATCACTTCATTTAATTTATGAATCATACTTTAAGCTTTGCAAGAGCTATTCAGCTCCTTTGCTTAGTGATATGGGAATATTTGTTTACTTTAATTCTCAGGTTAGGATGAATCAATAATAGTATGACCACGTGTGTATGAAATAATGGTGAGTGTCTTTGCAGCCGTAATCCAAAGTGTCTCACTTTAATGACCAAATCATCCCCAGGCAGTTGTCATCTAGCATGCCTACCTTTATTTAAAATAAGGCGTTGGGTGCTAGCGTCCTAGTCATGGGGATTTTTGTTGCGGAAACCAGGTTGCAAGTAAGGCCATGGCCATATAGTCATATAAAATAATATGTCGCAGGCTGACTTCCAAGTCATGCCATTTTTGTTGAAGCAACCAGGTTGCAAGTATAGCTGTAGCCATATACTCATAAAACTTGCCACTATAGCTATTTAAAGCATTCAGTTTGTCACAATGACTTGAAAACCTTTAATAGATTCATGGAACTCATTAATAAATAGGATATGTTAGCTAGCATTTGTGGGAATGTCAATCTTGTGGTGTGGCTTGACCCTTTAGAAAGTGTCACCAGAGACCTACATTACAAAGCAACTTCCCCCACATTTTTTAACATATACATCTAATTTTTTAATTTGCAAAAACTATTATTTCCTTTTTTTTAAGCACCGCATATTACTACCCATTCGGGTTGTATGCATACTAATTACGCTAATAGTTCTAGGGATTAGGAAATGAGGAAGTGTACCATACCTGCACTTGCGTGAAGGAAGAGTGGAAAACCAGTTTTGAAAAATTACCCTCAGTACACCCGACCGAGATTTGAACCTCAATCTCCCCGTCATTGGCAGTATAGTATACGGTAATGCAAGAGTAGCGCGTTATACCACATGGCCATCGAATTGGGTATTTTCCCTCATTAAATCTAAAACTGGACAAGGATTCACTTATATAAAAACATCATTACTAATAACTGTTTGTTAATTGATAGAAATTGATATAAAAATTAAAACATAAAAGAATTAGAAGTGAGTTGGAGTAAATGTCAGATACCTTAGCTCATTTAGTATTGTTTCTGTATTCTGAGCTGAGAGTCCCAGATTAGATTCCCGGTATGGCCAAAAAGATTATCTTTGGTGAAATTTGGGTTTACCCTTTCACAGTGGTAATTTAACATTTGGGGATTGGATGTTGTGCTTGTCCTAGTCTTACATAAGAAGCTGCAAGCTAGTAGTGAAAAATATATGGCTTGAATAAAAGACTGACACAGGCCTTTGGCTGGAAACATTAATGGTTGTACGAAAAAGTGAATGCATTAAAAACCACCCTCTAAAATGTACACAAAGTTACTTGTAGTATCAGATGGAATTACTTTGCTTTTTGGTGGTTGATTTGCACCTGCATTTCTACTAAGTAACTATAGCCTGATTTTATTACAAATGGACTTAAATGACAGCTAGAGAAAGAAAGCTATTAGATCTTCCTCCACACAGGTGAGGAGTGGGTCGCTGGGACACCAGTAGATATCCTGGTTTGATTTTGCCCAGAGTATATCTTTTGTAACAATATATGATGGCATTAACAATAAAACTGTCCCATTTGGATTTTATGATGTTTTTATAAGCATTTTCTCAAGTAAAACATCCTTGGCTCAGTTTTTTAGCATGTTTGCCTAAAGAGTCCTGGGTTCAATTCCTGGCGTGGCCAAATAATTTATCATTGGTGAAATGTTAGTTTCGCTTTTCACAATGATGAATTAACAATCGGGGTCTTGTTGTCTGTGTTCTAGATGTATGTTAGCTAACAAGTTGTGTGCTAATATAATCAGTCGGTTCAGAAAGCGCATGTTAAATACCTCAAAAGTGTGAAAATATCTTAAATCAAACGTAAAAACATTTGTTTAGTGAATAATGACCGTTAATATATTTGTAATCCATGCAATTAGGGGGTGGAGGATCATTTTACAAAATTACATAAATATATAAATAAATAGACTCCCAGTTAAAGTATGAGTATTTGTTAGCATATTTTTTGTCATGTAACTATTAAGTAGAAGCTGATGTTTTAAGTGGATTTTTTTAGCACTGCGTCTTACTACCCATTCATATTATACACTCATGTACTAATTATGGCTTAGAAAGGCTATATCTAGAGGAAATGTGCCCACATTTGCACAGAGGAAAAGTATAAAACCATTTTGGAAAAACTACTCTCAATACACCCGACCAAGAGTCTAACCTCGATTTCCATGTCATCGACAGTCTAGTTTACTGCGAGAGTAGCGCGTTGGAGCATGCGGCCACCAAAGTAGGTAGGATGCAAAAACTAACTCACTTATTAAAACTTAATTGAATTATGTCTCCCATCAACAAGATGAATGGAGAATCAAACAGTTGGTGGAAGAGAACAGCTTGACCAGAGATTGGATCACAATCATGTCATAAATGTTAATAGTTAAACTGAATACAAGGTCGTAGACACTGATTGGAGATCAACTTACATCTGATCTCTGATCAAGCCACTGTTTATTGTTTGTTCAACAGGCCTTATTATTTTAAACATATTTACATTCTATTGTTGAGTAATGAAATTAGCCTTATTTGGGAAGTAATGTATTTCAATTATTGCTGTTAGAATTTTTGCAATTTCATGTTAAAAAAAATAGGCTATGGTACATGTATAAAAATAAAGTTTATCAGTCAGATTTTAAAATGATGTTTTAGCTTTGTCGCAATTAACAAATTTTATTTTTTAAAAGCAATTGGTTGAGATCACAATATTTTATACAATTAAAAATATCTTCTTTTATATCTCTTCCATTTTTCCATCTTTTCTAGTTTCATCGATCCCATAGTGCAAAACGGTTTCTCTAAAACAGAGGCACACCATTTCTTTAGTAATGTATATAACGAGGATCAAATATGTTTTTAAAAGTATTTCCAATTTATACTCTATAGTCATATTGTGTTAGGGTCCTACTTTATGTACTTAGGGAATAACAACTCAAACTTATTTCTTTGCTATTCCATTCTGAAAACATCACGAGGACAAGAAAAAATACAACTTAAGGTTAAGACTGTTGGACGATTTGACCATAATATTCTTGATTTTAAAGACCAATATAATACACCTTCAGTAATTTTTGTTTAGCAATATTTAAATACTCCTTCATTTTGATGCCTATTTTACTCACCAAGGACTTTAGACTGGCATGTGCATGCTAGTAATGATGTAATCTGTTGATTAATACACACAACAATGGAAAACCAAAAATTGAATTGGTTTTCTAAATACTAAATGCTACAACTAAACAAAAACAGTGTTGATAGCTAATGATAGCATATGTATGAATTACAAATTGCTATACATGGCTAACTTACACTGTGGCACTAGGAACTCGAAAGTTCATTACCTAAAAAGTAGGCCACCTATCCCTATCTTGCGCTAGTTCTATCCAGTTCCCCTCATTAAACTCTCTTTCTTTCAGGTCCCTTCTAATGTTATCCTCTCATCTGTTCAACCCTCCCCTGTGGTGGTAGCGTCCTTTTCCTATCAGACCAAAATATCACCACAGCAAGAGTGTTATACAAAGAGAAATATACTAATAAATCATCAGGGACCTTTAATGACCTCTACTCAATCCACCCATACCCAGGTGTCCTTGTTTATTTTTACCAGGGAGTTAGAATTAAAGTTAAATAAAATTAGGAGTTGTTACTATTAGGGCCTTTTGGCAATTTTATTTATAATAGATAAATATTTGAATAATAACATTATAAGATGAATCTAGGTTAAGACTCCTACGCAACATATTAGACGTTTAATCATTACATAAATTGTCTCCAGTTGATCAAAAATATAATCAGAGTTAATTAATAACTGGTAAATATGCAAGTTTACGACTTTATAAGATAACACAAGGGCGCGAGTTCTACTTTAGATATTAGACATTTAATATTAAACACAGGCACGGAGGCGCGCGCCCCCCATTCCCACGAATCCCCAGTTCCTTTTAAAGTTATTATTCGCACTCTCATGACAATTTTATCTTGCCATAATTGTTTCAAGAAAAATATGTTTTTGGTTTAAGTAATAGCAGGCAATGTTTTTAAAATGGCATGCGGTTGGGCGCGAGTTGGTCAGCGCCTGACATTGTGAAACCAAACCTCCCCTTAACCCATTGTCCCCAGCCTGCTATCACTAGCTAGCATTGCTTATTCTTATTTTGAAGGCGCACTCCCTTACGCACCCTAAGGTTGAAAGCTTGTGAAATGTGTATAGCGTGAACCAGCAATAGTTGTTGTCAGTCATCCTGCGTGCTCCTGAATCTTGAGGATGTGTGTGGCGTGTGTGTTTATAATAATATTATGTAGGGTTATTTTAGGATAATGTTTATTTGAGTTATATGTTTTAATATTTCTTGTAACTAGGCTTAATATGAATAGTTCAATTTGGGTGCTTAAGACAACGAATATTGCAAGATTAACTCTTGATCAAAAAGAGAATTGTAATCATTAGGTAGGCCATGTCCTGAATTTTGTATGGAACAAAGGGAAAACATACATACCTATATATTTATGCACATTACACAGCTGCAGAATTTCTACAACACATCCACGTCCTTTGGGTAGGAGTTTATTTTTTTATCATTGCATGTTGTTTGTGATATTAATTTTTGAATTTAACTAAATGAATATTCAGCAAAACATATTCCGAAATGTGTGTCTTCTTTTAAATATATTATTTAGAAATAATTTATGAATTAAACAGGCTGTGCCCTCCAGCTTCTAAAGTGACGAGCCGCCACTGATTAAACATTAAATAAGTTCTCTCCAAACAATCAAAATTATAATGAGTTTTTGAATAATTAATTATAGGACGAGCAGTAAAGTCAGTTTACAACATAGAAATATTGCTCTTATAATGTCCGTAATGTACAATCTCTCAATAGGGGTTCTACAAGAAACATATAAGAGCTATCTTGAATTCAAATCTCAGAAGACTGGCTTGACAACAAAGTACGTACAAAAAGCAGTTATAGAAATCTAGGCTGTTCCATGCCATTAACTCTCACTCTAACTACTTTATACCTACGAATAACATAAATTGTACGCCAGTGCGTAAAGGATTATTCCTCAGGTAAAACTTAAATAATCAATTTCAACGTAGAAATACAAATGGTCAACTAATACGTTAATCTCAACTAAATTAACCGTAATAAATACATATTATAAGACTGTATAATATAGAAACGCGACAAAAAATTTAATATAAATTTAACTCAACTTCTTCCAGTGCACAAAGAGGCGGTTACATATTTAAATATCAGTACGCAAAACCCTTCCCACTAACGTAATGGTTACAAAAAGAAATATTATTTAAATCCCCAACATTAAAGCTACTTACATTCTAAGATGTTCCTTAGAACTATTGGCGTCAAAGAGTACTGAGAGTCGCTGAGCAATCGCTTATATTCTGCTTGTAACAGCGGGAGAAATGAGGAGGGATTATTCCAGTGGAAACACTGCACGTTCCCAACCGGCCCCAGATATTGTTTACTCTCAGTGGCGGTCACAGTCGTCGGCTGGCACGACTTCTTGCTTCGTATAGCCGTTAACTGGGGTAAGTGCTGGATGTACTCTTGGTGGCAGAGGTTTGCTGGTTATAGTTTGTAGCCAACGGTACACTGTGTATAGATCTTCCCAACGGTCTCTTCCCATTGTGTTTGTCAGTTAATACCCTGAACAGGGTTCTAGAATCTCCCATTTGCACTGCATGTCGTGCCCACTGTAATCTACAAGACTTGATCATTCAAACAATGCCTTGTGAGGAGTATAAGTTATGTAACTCATCATCGTGTAACCTCCTGCACTATCCAGTAGCCTTATCCCTTTTTGGACCAAATATCTTCTTAAGCACCTTTTTTCTTGAGCACCCTAAATTTGTTTTTGTCTTGTAAGGTAAAAGACCATTTTTTAATCTCGTGGAGTACAACAGGCAAAATAGTTTTATATATTCTGAGTTTTACATTTCTTGAAGGCAGGCGAGATATCAACAACTTACTGACCGAGTAATACCATGCCTCTCTCGACTGTATTCTGTTCCTAATTTACAATCTAATATCATTATTGATAGTTAAAATAATTGTTCCTAAATATCTAAACCTTGTCAAATGATATGTTGTTTGAAGTGGTCTCTAAATTATCGTCCCAAATCTGTGTTCTTTGTGTGATTATATAGCTAGTCTTTTCAACGTTCACTTCTAAATCTATTCCCTTACTAGCTTCTAATAAAGTGTCTACATTTTTTGCAACATTATTAACTAAACTTTTGATGATCTACATAAATATTTGATACATTATCTACGAATATAAAATATATATATATATATACTTTATTGCAACATGTTTTTACTACAAACTAAAACAATTATGGTCTCAAAAATACAGTAATGCAGACAATTTTTTTTTTATAATTCAAGATTTTATTCTAACATTCATAAGATCATTCTATCCGAGAAGATATATTTAGTACCTTCTGAAGCCACTTTTTTATGGTGATATCTTAAAATGTTATCTCCTTCAAAGAGATGGCCTCAAACATATTGGGTTTTAGGATCATACCGTTGATTTTCAGAGTCATATACTCAAATATTTTCAGTCTTTTACATTGAGAGTGGTACTCAAGTTTATGTAATATTTCAATAAGATAATTATTGTATTTGTGCCTGACACGCTAAGGATTTTTAAACAATCTCACACTTAAATACACTCAAGTGGGCTGTAATTTAAAAAGTTATAGCAGTTTTTTTCCTCAAAAATATAAACCAGAATGAGTATATTCCTGTTTCAAAAAGAAGAACAGACTATATTTTAATCAGGTAGATGAGTCTTCAGTAAGTTTATTGGTCGAATAACTTTTGTGAGACAATATTTATGCTTTTTTTTTTGTTTCCGAGTCAAAGTGATGCACCTGTGTTTTGTAAACGGGTGTGATATTCTTACCAAACATTTCTACTTCATCCTTGCAGGACCATTACAATGTAATTTGTTTCCTTGTGTGTGGGTGTCAATATGCACAACACCCATAAAGCAATGAGGCTGCTAAACAAGTCTTTCAGGTATTCATCATACAGCACTTATGCTCATCCCAACATGCACCTTCTTTTCATAAGTTATGATATGTTGATTTGTTTGAATCAAACTCATCAATTAAAAAAAAAATGTAAGCCACACATGATTTTTTTTCTCAGATATTTGCTGCACACTTGACTTTCCTTGTGTCAATTTATTTGACTGGAATAGCAATTATCATTTTTATAAAATAAAGTTTTAAATAATTGTCAATGATACAACATATAAGATTGACCAACAGAAAGGCCCACACTGGAGTAAAATGATAAGTAAAGCTGGCCGATGACTTAAGTTGCTTAAAACTAGCTGGCTTTTTTTCATCCAAAAACATTAGACACTAATTTCTGGAATAATTCTCGCTAATTGTCTAAACCAATGATTTTCAAACTCCAATGGCCTAAGACAAACTTAAATTCAAATACATATTTGGTAGCCAACAGACTGGTCACGAGATGACTCCTGGCTAGCTCAGTGGTTAAATAATTGACGTACTAAGGGTTCAATTTCCATGTTCAAGTGTAATTTTATTTTAAATATTACTAGTTTTATGTAAATTTCTTCATTTTCATGTAAAGGAGTGAGAGAATCTTTGTTGGGCATTGTATCATTTATTTCATTTGGTGTTGAGAGACCATTAGTGAAATGAATGAAATTGCTTTGATTCATAAATTGAATCCATGTTTGGACCAAAAAAAGCCATTTTAAAACTTTGATTAATTTCAACACAAGTTCCGTTACTTTGATTATGATTTAAAACACCTAATATGAAAACAAACACTCAAGTAACTTAGTGTTGTAGTCATTGAAGGCATACGGTTTTATTAAACACGTCTGAATACTCGGGCTGGAATTGAGCCAAAAGTGTCTGGGTGCTTTGGGGAGAAATATAACAAAATAAGATTTTTCCTATAATTTTCACGAATCTACGAAAGGTGCCCATGACCCTAAGATTGAGAATCAATGGTCTAACCACTTATCTTTCATTTTAGTCATCAAAAGTTCTGAATTTGTTCTGAGTTTACACCTTAAGCTTTAAATTTCCTGTCAAAAATTTGAAACAAAACTTACCTACCTATTAAAAGAACAGAACTAGGATGAACAATAAATAATTTTTCTGATAAGAATGGATAACCACTTTGTGAATATAATGCTTATTGTCGCCGGTTATTTATAACTTACTACGCATCCCATCCGTATTCGACCCACATTCTATAATCATTGTTTAAACTCCAGCAGACTCCACTTAAAGTAGGATTAAACTCTCCCCAAATATAAGTTCATGAACTTATTTTGAAAGCATTGCTGTCGTTTCCAATCCCTTTAATTTGAGCTAATTTGGTTTAAACTTATGAATTGTTATGAAAGTATGTATTGTCGACCTCATTGGACTTAGGGGTAAACTGTTCGCCTCAGGATCCGATGTTCGTGGGTTAAGACCCAGACGAGTTCAATGGATTTGTTATGAGCAATAAACACAACACAACTAACTACCTTCGAAGAGGAAGTAAAGCCGTTTGTTCCAGTGTCGATTATGGCTTGTAAAATAACTCTGGAAGGTTTGTGAAAATATCTTTCCGGTAAAATTGGTAGGCCCTTTCGAGCTCTCACATATACATTCAGGTTGGAAGTCAACGGGGAACCACCACGCTTCCTGAACTCCCCTAATACATGGGATTTCTACCAGATGGTGCAGTCAGCACTACCCGGTCGAAGATCTGAGTGCATACCCAGCTCTGGATGGATAGAAATCACTTCAAATTAACCTTATAATTGTTGACTTAAGTAGATTGGCCCTTTTTATTTGGCGTGGCAAAGCCATGGGAACAAACGGTTATCTTCAAGAAGTTTTATTGTTTTGCAATTTTCTTTTTGGAAACGGTTTGTTCAAGAATAGAAACGTGTTAATTAAGTTATACCTTTTATATTCACACCTCCTGTATAGTTTTAACTGTGATCAAATATCGATAAAATTTACATATTTCAATAGAAAACTGCTGGCTTCATAACACACACACAAAAAAACGTAACATTTAATAAACATCGATACATTATCTTAGAAGGGGTGTTGAAAATATTAACATAAAAATTTCACTCGTTCTAAAGAAAACTGATATTATAAACGTATGATTTTTCCGCAATACCTGTATGGTAGCCAGTGCCGTTTATGGTTTCCATGATCCATCTGTTCTTGTTGGTGCGGAAGGATACTTTGGTGGGTTGTGAAACCAAGCCACGCCTTTCACCCTCCCACCCACCATCCCACAAAATATTTTTTAGACTTGCACTCGAGGGGGCCAACGGCCTTAAGAAGAAGAGGTAAGTATTAAGGCTTATATTTTTAATTATTTGAGGCATTATGAACATCAAAATAATTCTTAGAATTTTTAAAGTGTAAAACCATACTTATTTTTATAAATCAATTTTCACGGGTTTGTTTTCTTTTTGAGATTATTCAACCAACCCTCACCAAACCTTTTATTAATATAATCTGTAATGTTCGATAAATTAAAATAAGCCTTATTTAATATAAATGTGACATATTTCACTTACTGGTGTCAAAATGAATGCAGTCGCCACGTCCCAAAGCTTCTGTGATAGAGCACCCACTTGCTCCATTATGGAGCTTTCCTCTTTGGGTGGTGGATACAACCATTCACATATGAAAGGTGCGTAGCTCACAGTGACATACAGTGTTATTGCAAGTGTTTTCACTACTCCAAACGCGAGGGCCAAGTTGTCAGGCTCAAAATATGGTGAATTCACTGTCTTGAAGTTATTCGTCTTGGAACCTGTGTTAACAACATACTTGTAGGTGGTGTTACTGGTGGAATGAGAAGCTTGTGAAATATTATACATTATTTATTTGTTAAAGGACATTTTCGGACCGTCTAGAAGTTTTGGATCTTGCGGTAGAGTGGAAAACCATTTAGAAAATTTTAACCTCGACATCTGCTTCACCAGCAAACCAGACAAGACAAAACTCTAAAGAAGCAGATTAAAATTTCTCATTGCTTTCGTTGATTACTTGTGATCTGAGTTTCAACAGTGAGCAATTCTCAGGCATGGCCATGCAGAGGTTTAGTGAAATTTGGCCCAAGAGGTCGGGGTTCATCCCTGGCCAGGAGAAAACAAGACAGAGTTTTTCACTTCTTTTACCAAATGATTGCTACAACGATTTCTTTAAATTAATCTTCTGCATTAGGATATTGTTTTATTGTTAATGGCTTGTCTAAAATCAGTCACACCCGCTTGTCTTAAGCACAATCGTTTAACTTTGTGGTTATCTCTGTCCTCTAAGGTTTTAATATCTCCTTTTTAAAGTTAAAACATGATCTTTATACATTTAATTTAGACAGTTTCTATTAAGGCAGTAAGTAAGACCAACTCGTTTTATGACAAGCGGTGTGAATGATTGGAGACAATCCCTTATGGCAAGAACTATCTCATAACAATTAAATTAATATTTGAATCTACATCCACTAAGGGAACTAAACTTTTATACAATTCTGTAAAATATTCTGACTATTTAAAATACACCAGGATCAATTATAAACATACAGTTAGTGAAATCAGATTCTTCCCTTTGTTCTTTTTTTGATAGATGTCCATGACGTGTTTGGTGTAGGTTGTTACACCTGATCCTTTTCACTTTCTTCTTGGATGTAGACCTTAAATAATACATCATACATTAAAATTTGTATAACAACAAATCTTTCAGAGGAATGTATTTATATTTTTAATATCTCAGATAGAAGAATTATTATGATCATGAAAACTTTCGACCTCCAGTTTAAGATAGATCAATACGTTTTATGTGCTCCTAAACTAGAAAAAAAGGAGGGGGAAGATGGACTTTACAATTCTGTGGGTATGTCTGTACCTTTTCCAAAATGGTTTGGTAGATTTAGTTCACACTTGATACAGTATTTGGAAGTGATATGACCACACTGTGAGGAAAAATAGTGATTTTTATCCAAGATTTAAAATCGGTAAAGGGTAGTTTACTAAGGAATACTTTTATAATATGTGCTCCAAACCATAATAGACTAGATAAGGAAGAATATGCTATTGTGTCGTACCGTTCATTTACTTTGTGACAAATATAATGCACCTGGCCGGGATTCGATAGAGGGGTGTTTAGGCGTAGGCCTACTATACCAAAATCTCATGACAGCTCAAGAGTATTAGAATATTTAAAAAAAAGAAATATCTGAAAAAGTATTCAGGGTTAACTAATGAATCTTAAGAAGCTTATGTCAAAGTTGAAACCATCTGTCAAATATAACAGCTGAGAAAAACACTATTTGGCTTGTGGCTTCTTAGAATGTAGTGGCTTAGAAAGATAATATTGGCGTGTGGCTACTTAGAATGCAGCGGCTGAGAGATACACTATTTGGCATGTGGCTAAGAATGTAACAGCTGAAAAAGATAATATTAGGCATGTGGCTACCTAGAATGCAACAGCTGAGAAATGCACTATTTGGCATGTGGCTAAAAATGTAACAGCTGATAAAGATATTAGGCGTGTGGCTACTTAGAATGTAGTGGCTGAGAGATACACTATTAGGCATGTGGCTACTTAGAATGCAACAGCTAAGAGATACACTATTTGGCGTGTGGCTAAGAATGTAACAGCTGAAAAAGATAACATTAGGCATGTGGCTACTTAGAATGCAACAGATGAGAGATACACTATTTGGCATGTGGCTAAGAATGTAACAGCTGAAAAAGATAATATTAGGCATGTGGCTACCTAGAATGCAACAGACTGAGAGATACACTATTTGGCATGTGGCTAAAATGTAACATCTGAAAAAGATATTAGGCATAAGGATACTTAGAATGTAGCTGCTGAGAGATACACTATTAGGCATGTGGCTACATAGAATGCAACAGCTAAGAGATACACTATTTGGCATGTGGCTACCTAGAATGCAACAGCTGAGAGATACACTATTTGGCATGTGGCTAAAAATGTAACAACTGAAAAAGATATTAGGCGTGTGGCTACTTAGAATGTAGCGGCTGAGAGATATACTATTAGGCATGTGGCTACTTAGAATTCAACAGCTGAGAGATACACTATTTGGCATGTGGCTAAAAAGGTAACAGATGAAAAAGATATTAGGCATAAGGCTACTTAGAATGTAGCGGCTGAGAGATACACTATTAGGCATGTGGCTACTTAGAATGCAACAGCTGAGAAATACACTATTTGGCATGTGGCTAAGAATTTAACAGCTGAAAAAGATAATATTAGGCATGTAGCTACCTAGAATGCAACAGATGAGAGATACACTATTTGGCATGTGGCTAAAATGTAACAGCTGAAAAAGATATTAGGCGTATGGTTACCTAGAATGCAACAGATGAGAGATACACTATTTGGCATGTGGCTAAGAATGTAACAGCTGAAAAAGATAATATTAGGAGTGGGCTACTTAGAATGCAACAGCAGAAAGATACACTATTTGGCATGTGGCTAAGAATGTAACAGCTGAAAAAAGATAATATTAGGCTTGTGGCTACTTAGAATGCAACAGCAGAAAGATACACTACTAGGCATGTGGCTAATTAGAATGCCACAGCAGAAAGATACACTATTTGGCATATGGCTAAGAATGTAACAACTGAAAAAGATAATATTAGGAGTGGGCTACTTAGAATGCAACAGCAGAAAGATACACTATTTGGCATATGGCTAAGAATGTAACAGCTGAAAAAGATAATATTAGGAGTGGGCTACTTAGAATGCAACAGAAGAAAGATACACTATTTGGCATATGGCTAAGAATGTAACAGCTGAAAATGATAATATTAGGAGTGGGCTACTTAGAATGCAACAGCAGAAAGATACACTATTTGGCATATGGCTGAAAATTTAACAGCTGAAAATGATAATATTAGGAGTGGGCTACTTAGAATGCAACAGCAGAAAGATACACTATTTGGCATGTGGCTAAGAATGTAACAGCTGAAAAAGATAATATTAGGCGTGTGGCTACTTAGAATGTAGCGGCTGAGAGATACCCTACTAGGCATGTGGCTAATTAGAATGCAACATTAGAAAGATACACTATTTGGCATATGGCTAAGAATGTAACTGCTGAAAATTATAATATTAGGCGTGTGGCTACTTAGAATACAACAGATGAGAGATACACTATTTGGCATGTGGCTAAGAATGAAACAGCTGAAAAAGATATTAGGCGTGTGGCAACTTAAAATGCAAAAGCTGAGAGATACAATATTTGGCATGTGGCTAAGAATGTAACAGCTGAAAAAGATACTAGGCGTGTGGCTACTTAGAATGCAACAGATGAGAGATACACTATTTGGCATGTGGCTAAGAATGAAACAGCTGAAAAAGATACTAGGCGTGTGGCTACTTAGAATGCAACAGATGAGAGATACACTATTTGGCATGTGGCTAAGAATGTAACAGCTGAAAAAGATAAATTTAGGCATGTGGCTACTTAGATTGAAAAAGATGAGAGATACACTATTTGATTTGTGGCTAAGAATGTAACAGCTGAAGAAGTTAATATTAGGCATGTGGCTATTTAAAATGTAGGGGCTGAGAGATACACTATTAGGCATGTGGCTACTTAGAATGCAACAGGTGAGAGATACACTATTTGGCATGTGGCTACTTAGAATGCAACAGCTGAGCGATACACTATTAGATTTGTGGCTAAGAATGTAACAGCTGAAAAAGATACTAGGCGTGTGGCTACTTAGAATGCAAATGCTGAGAGATACACTATTTGTCATGTGGCTAAAATGTAACAGCTGAAAAAGGTAATATTAGGCATGTGGCTACCTAGAATGCAACATATGAGAGATACACTATTTGGCATGTGGCTACTTAGAATGCAACAGAGGAGAGATACACTATTTGAGTTGTGGTTATGAATGTAACAGCTGAAAAATATAATATTTGGTTTGTGGCTACTTAGAATGCAACAGCAGAAAGATACACTATTTGGCATGTGGCTAAGAATGTAACAGCTGAAAAAGATATTAGGCATAAGGCTACTTAGAATGTAGCTGCTGAGAGATACACTATTAGGCATGTGGCTACTTAGAATGTAGCGGCTGAGAGATACACTATTTGGCATAGTGGCTACCTAGAATGCAACAGCTGAGAGATACACTATTTGGTATGTGGCTACCTAGAATGCAACATCTGAGAGATACACTATTTGAGTTGTGGCTAAGAATTTAACAGCTGAAAAAGATAATATTAGGCGTGTGGCTACTTAGAATGTAGCGGCTGAGAGATACACTACTAGGCATGTGGCTAATTAGAATGCAACTGTAGAAAGATACACTATTTGGCATATGGCTAAGAATGTAACAGCTGATAAAGATATTAGGCATAAGGCTACTTAGAATGTAGCTGCTGAGAGATACACTATTAGGCATGTGGTTACTTAGAATGTAGCGGCTGAGAGATACACTATTTGGCATGTGGCTACTTAGAATGCAACAGAGGAGAGATACACTATTTGAGTTGTGGCTATGAATGTAACAGCTGAAAAATATAATATTTGGTTTGTGGCTACTTAGAATGCAACAGCAGAAAGATACACTATTTGGCATGTGGCTAAGAATGTAACAGCTGAAAAAGATATTAGGCATAAGGCTACTTAGAATGTAGCTGCTGAGAGATACACTATTAGGCATGTGGCTACTTAGAATGTAGCGGCTGAGAGATACACTATTTGGCATGTGGCTACTTAGAATGCAACAGATGAGAGATACACTATTTGAGTTGTGGCTAAGAATGTAACAGCTGAAAAAGATATTAGGCCAGTGGCAACTTAAAATGCAACAGCTGAGAGATACACTATTAGGCATGTGGCTACTTAGAATGTAGCGGCTGGGAGATACACTATTTGGCATGTGGCTACTTAGAATGCAACAGATGAGAGATACACTATTTGAGTTGTGGCTAAGAATGTAACAGCTGAAAAAGATAATATTAGGCGTGTGGCTACCTAGAATGCAACAGCTGAGAGATACACTATTTGGTATGTGGCTACCTAGAATGCAACATCTGAGAGATACACTATTTGGCATGTGGCTAAAAATGTAACAGCTGAAAAAGATATTAGGCGTGTTGCTACTTAGAATGTAGCGGCTGAGATATACACTATTAGGCATGTGGCTACTTAGAATGCAACAGTTGAGAGATACACTATTTGGTATGTGGCTACCTAGAATGCAACAGCTGAGAGATACACTATTTGGTATGTGGCTAAAAATGTAACAGCTGAAAAAGATATTAGGCATAAGGCTACTTAGAATGTAGCTGCTGAGAGATACACTATTAGGCATAGTGGCTACATAGAATGCTACAGCTGAGAGATACACTATTAGGCATAAGGCTACTTAGAATGTAGCGGCTGAGAGATACACTATTAGGCATGTGGCTACTTAGAATGTAGCGGCTGAGAGATATACTATTAGGCATGTGGCTACTTAGAATGCAACAGCTGAGAGATACACTATTTGGCATGTGGCTAAAAATGTAACAGCTGAAAAAGATATTAGGCATAAGGCTACTTAGAATGTAGCTGCTGAGAGATACACTATTAGGCATGTAGCTACATAGAATGCTACAGCTGAGAGATACACTATTTGGCATGTGGCTAAGAATTTAACAGATGAAAAAGATAATATTAAGCTTGTGGCTACCTAGAATGCAACAGATTGAGAGATACACTATTTGGCATGTGGCTAAGAATGTAACAGCTGAAAAAATTAATATTAGGCATGTGGCTACTTAGAATACAACAGCTGAAAGATACACTATTTCGCATGTGGCTAAGAATGTAACAGCTGAAAAAGATAATATTAGGCGTGTGGCAACTTAGAATGTAGCGGCTGAGAGATTCACTACTAGGCATGTGGCTAATTAGAATGCAACAGCAGAAAGATACACTATTTGGCATATGGCTAAGAATGTAACAGCTAAAAGAAATAATATGGGCGTGTGGCTACTTATAATGTAGCGGCTGAGATATACACTATTTGGTATGTGGCTAAAAATGTAACAGCTAAAAGAGATAATATTGGCGTGTGGTTACTTAGAATAAACAGCTGAGAGTTACACTATTAGGCATGTGGCTACTTAGAATGTATAGGCTGAGAGATACACTATTTGGCATGTGGCTAAAAATGTAACAGCTAAAAGAGATAATATTGGCGTGTGGTTACTTAGAATGTAGCGGCTGAGAGATACACTATTTGGCATATGGCTACTTAGAATGCAACAGCTGAGAGATACACTATTTGATTTGTGGCTACTCAGAATGTAGCTTTTACGATTTGTGTATCTTTCACATTGGTGTCGATAGCTTCATTGACACTATTTAAGATTAATTCGAGAAGAAAACCATTCGGTATTTGGGAAGAGGAATACGACCTCTTGATGTTATCTTCTCCTGGTTCATCTCCAGCTCCAGCCGGCGCTAGATCCCCTGTACCCACACATGCATCTGATGTAATGGGCGTCTTGCTAGCAACCATTGGGCACCACAATATGTTGATACTCGCAGAGCAGCAATCAACTTGGAAATATTAACAGGCGGCAATCAATCTAGTAACACACACAAATCTGTAATCAACATAGTGATACACACAAATCTGTAATAAACATAGTGATACACACAGGTTTGTAATTAACATAGTGATACACACAGGTTTGTAATTAACATAGTGATACACACAGGTCTGTAATTAACATACACACGTCTGTAATCAACATAGTGATACACAAAAGTCTGTAATCAACATAGTGATACACAGAAGTCTGTAATCATCATAGTGATACACACAAATCTGTAATAAACATAGTGATACACACAGGTTTGTAATTAACATACACACGTCTGTAATCAACATACTGATACACAAAAGTCTGTAATCAACATAGTGATACACACAAATCTGTAATAAACATAGTGATACACACAGGTTTGTAATTAACATACACACGTCTGTAATCAACATAGTGATACACAAAAGTCTGTAATCAACATAGTGATACACACAAATCTGTAATAAACATAGTGATACACACATGTCTTTAATTAACATAGTGATACACACATGTCTGTAATTAACAGAATAAAGTGATACATAGTGATAGCCAAAACTGCGCATATAGTTTATTTGAACACAAAGTAATACAAAATAGCTCTACACTTACATCAGGAAAAAATTGCTAATACTATTAAATTGTGTTTAAAGTCTAAGCGAACAGCACCGGGATAGCAAAGCTGTTCAATCATGCGTGTGCAACATAGCGAGCTTGACATTCAGACCACATGCCCACAGAGGCACTGATGAACGTTTGATGCGAGCAGTTTTCCATCATTTATTCAAGAGATTTCTCGTGCACTTCATACTATAAAACCTCTACTCTAACAAAGGCCGTAGTTGAGGTAGGAGGGTAGGAAGGAGTTTAAGGGTTCTACCCTCAAACCCCCCTTCTTATAAAGTTAAAAAAAATTAATACCTCCTTACTTACGGTTTAAAACAACAAGAAAGTACGGGCATATAGCTGGTTATCAGTCGCCACCATTTAAATGTGAGAGAATGGTAAGTTACATTAATTTTTTTTTTTGTTATTTTTTTGTTATTGTGTCGATTAGTCTTGCAAGGATGTTGGGTGACCTATGAAAAAATATTGACAAAGGAAATAAGAAGCATTAGAGAGTTTGGCAGAGATCTGTGGGAAAGAGTATCTCTTGGAGACTCTTCAACTCTCCCAACTGGAAGCTATTCGGATGGTAGTCTGCAAAGAAAGAATATTGAGATGCAGGAATAGGATGAGGAGGGATCTACCCCTCAATCACTCCCTAACTGCTTGCAGTTTGCCAACAATTAATATAGATATCACGTGATGTCGTTGGTAGTAGGAAGTACCTTTTCAAAAATACAAACACATTTTTACTGTCAAAATTATTATTATTATTATTATTATTATTATTATTAGCACCGCGTCTTACTACCCGTTCGGGTTACGTACTTACACTAATGTAATGTGTAATAGTAGAGTGATTGTGAGATGAAATGGAGGACCTACAGTTTAACGTGGAATCAGAACCACGGTGGAGGCCTGGCATTCCCCACATTCACAAGATTTCTTGTCAGAGGTGAAGGAAGGGTTTGGTAATCAGATAAATCTTTGCCAGGACCGAGGATTGAACCCCGGCCGCCAGCATAGAAGTCTGACACCTTACCCCTGGACCGCCAGGNCAGATAAATCTTTGCCAGGACCGAGGATTGAACCCCGGCCGCCAGCATAGAAGTCTGACACCTTACCCCTGGACCGCCAGGTCACCACTGTCACAATTGAAAACATATTACTATTTTATTATTGTTATTTTATAAGTATTAATAATCAAATGTAACCTGCTTCAATGGTCACATAGTCTTAGGCATCACTCTCACAATAGGCTAGACTGTCGATCACAGGGAGATCGGAGTTCGAATCCCGGTCGGGTGCACTGAGAGTGTTCTTCCAACATAGTTTCCCACTTTCCCCCCACGCAAATGCAGGTATACTTCCTCTAAATTCAATCTATCTAATCCTTGACTCTTTAGCATAATTAGTATTTATGCGCATAACCTGAACCGTTATTAAGACGCGGTGCCAAAAAAACTAATCAAATGTGACAGCTTCAGATCACACAGTTTTACGTGTGAATTGTATATCTAAAATTATTGTTTTAATAACTTTTACTACTGTCAAACAATCTTCTTCCAATCTGAATTTTCATGTAGAAAGGCTCGTCGGAAGAGCGGGTTGACTACCTAAGTAAAACCAACTCCAACTTCTTCCGCCTCATCCTTCTACAGGTGATTGGTCGCCATTTATAATAGCTCTGTGTCTCATAGACATAATAGTCAAAAATTTCAATGTATTTAGTCAGATTGGAAATGTCTTTATTTGAAAAGTTACAATATTGTACCATACAGGCGGGGGGAACTCAACCTTTTAGCTAAGCACATATTTTTAAACCTCCAACTTTATTAAAGAAAAACGAAATCATGCCTAGAACTATCCAGTTCGGTGCATAGGCTCGATGAAATGACACCAGTTTCCCCATGTCTGGAGTCTAAGATCACTATGACACCAGTTTCCCCATGTCTGGAGTCTAAGATCACTTCCTGAAGCTTTCCCCCCAGATGGTAGCCCCATGCCTCTCGTCACTCACCTAGATATCCATACTGCCCCTCAGGGGGGCACAACCCACTTTGGAAACAACTGCCCTAGAAGCTATTTGGAGTTTGTTTTCAAACGCATATTATTCAACAAATTTAAAAGTGGAATGAAATAAATCTAAAGTAGCGGTGGGGGTAGGAGGGGGGAAAATTTATTCCTGAGAGAAAAAAAAATTTTCAGGGATGAATCCCCCACACCCTTGTAAAGCTCCCCCAACCCCTCGATTCTGTCATCACTTAATATAGACCTACCTTTCCTCAAGAAGTGCTCAATGTAAGTTTTCAGACTTTGAGGAGGGAAACTATGTACGTTTCTAAGTGTTAAAGACACTTATAGCATTTAATATATTTATTCACTGCCCTTAATGATCATACAAATAAATTTCAGATTTAATCTAAAATCATTTGATATGCGTTATTTGGTTTTGTCAACGGCAGTTGAGGGGACTGAGCCTGAGGCTGATGTTAAGATAAGTTACGTCTTAGGCCCTCCGCACACGGGTCGACTGTTTTGCAACGCGAGTTTCAAAACGGTTGTACATGCAACCGTTTGGTGACCTTTCACGTGTAGGGGAGTGGGGAGCCGCACATGGGTCGACAGAAACGGGACCGGTTTG
>CABFVX010007100.1:0-11547 GCA_902151425.1 Timema shepardi
TTAACGTGGGATCCGAACCACGGTGGAGGCCTGGCATTCCCCACATTCACAAGATGTCTTGTCAAGAGGTGAAGGAAGGGTTTGGTGATCAGATAAATCTATGCCGGGACCGAGGATTGAACCCCGGCCGCCAGCATACAAGTCTGACACCTTACCCCTAGACCGCCAGGTCACCCCCCTATTTTCAAATGTTGGTGATAATGAAAAAGGCGGAGTCCTATTTCCATAGGAAGAACCTTATCTTACAGCTAGAAAAGCTACTTTAGTCTAATTCCCAGCTACAGAAAAACAGAAGTACTGATGGATGGACGGACAAAATAAAATATCCTCTTCTTTGGGATTAGCTGTCCACGAAACAACAAGATCCATCACAATCTATTTAAGAGGTAGAAGATTTTCATAGTTTCAAAACTTTCTATGTATGGAAAAAATAAAACTTTTAATATTCTAAATTAGTTGACCTGGCGGTCTAGGGGGGTAAGGTGTCAGACTTCTGTGCTGGTGGTCCAGGGTTCAATCCTCGGTTCCGGCATAGATTTATCTGACTACCAAACCCTTCCTTCACCTCTGACAAGACAACTTGTGAATGTGGGGAATGCCAGGCCTCCACCGTGGTTCGGATTCCACGTTAAACTCTTGTTCCTTCATTTCAACTCACAATCACCCTACCATTACACATTAGCGTAAGTGCGTATAACCCAAACGGGTAGTAAGACGCGGTGATGATAATAATAATAATAATAATAATAATAATTTCTAAAAACTATGTTGGCAATTGTCACCAAGAGTTAGGAATATTATAAAACATTCAAAACGCGAAGTTAAGGTGGGTGTATAAGGAACGCGAGAAAAATACCAGTGTTTTTTGCTGGGTTATTTCTCAACAAAACATTTTTCTGTCCAAAATAAAAAATATTTCTTCATATGGTGATATCAGGAGTTGTTCTGCCATGAGCATAGCGGTATTAGATGACAAAACTTTTTAAAATGAAGAGAAAAAGTTGTCATTAAATTACAAGACATCCTTGACAAGATATTCAACAACTGTTGATATCAACACGTGAAGAAAATTAAGCTCTGCATTTCTACCGGTGTATTAGTTGATTTATTTTGACCAAAACAGTTTTTCCTCTATTATTTATTATTATTATCACCACGTCTTACTACCCGTTCGGGTTATACGCTTTAAGTACTAACTACGCTAATGGATTAGGAATTAGGAAGTTTGGATTAGAGGAAGTGAACCCGCATTTACGTGGAGGGAGAGTGGGAAAACCATTTAGGAAAAACCACCCCCAGTTCACCCGACCGAGATTCGAACCTCAATCTCCTCCGTCCTCGGCAGTCGAGCTCAACACGACTTAGCGCGTTAGCCAACTACGCCACCGAGGCGGGTTTTATTTTCTCTAAAACTGCAGAAAAACTCCCCCTAATGGGCATTCCCTGCCCCGCCTTAAAATGGTGATGATGTTGAGTGGACGATAACTAATAGAGGGACTCTCTCTAAAATCTGGCACAAGTGAGTGTATTATCCTAGCCGTAAGGTACGACTTGAAGCTAAAGCACGCGTGAAATTACTCATATGAGAGTATAAAATTAGCATTCTACCATGTCCATGAGGGGTGGAACACATCATACATGCCTGAGGGGGGGGGGGGNTGAGGAGGGCCTGCAGAGTCAATAAAGGGGGAGGGGATGTAAAAAAAAAGGGGGTCGGTTTGGCAATTTGAAGACTTCCTTGTCGAGAAGTTTTATTACCACGTTAACGTAGAGTTAAATTAACCGTTCGTTACACACATACTCTCAAGTATGGACACGTGTGTGTGTCTTGCAATGTAATATCCCATATTCACGTGTCAAACAACATGAAAAAGTTTCTATTAAGTTGGCAGCCTAGGTCAACAAGAAAATATTAAACGCTGTCAGCCATATAGCATTAGAAATACAATGGTCTAATGATTAATTTTTTGAAACTACCTCTAAATTATATATAAGCTTATACCCTTTGTCATTTCAGCGTAAGTGCGTATAACCCGAACGGGTAGTAAGACGCGGTGCTAATAATAATATACTGGTGTATGTGTATCTGTTCTTTATAGATGTACTCGTTTTGAGTTAGGATTGAATTTTTTTTAAAAAATAGTATTATTTGGAATAGTGTTGGTGAATACAAGAAGGTTTTCGGTTTTTATATAACCTTTTTTTTGGCCCAAATAAATCAAATAATCGTTCACTATAAACATAGTTTAATTTTCTTCATAAGTAAAAGCTACTCTCTCCAGCTTAGTTGCAATCTCACCAGGAATGAGTATTTTACAACCAGACAAGCAAAGAGGATTTTGGTTAGTGACCTTCATTATCTAATTAATCTGGGAATTATGGCCTGGAAACATCTATGTATTTATAGAATATATATATAGTATCTAAAATATACTTATTCCAAATGAATACCTTAGAAAGATTCAAAAATTCCTATAATTGGCTATAAAATATATTTTCAATAAAATATTAGATCAATGATTAAAATTGGCCTATGAAATATATTTTTCCCAAACCAGGTGTCCATGAACCGAGTTAATGAACTTATATAAGCATTTTATAGACGAACAAAAAAAAGCTACACATCAAGGTCTTGTTGAGAGACAATTTTAAAAATGTACATACACATATCTTTACCACGCCGTTCCCTTACTGGGTAGGCAAAAAACTGTACAGGTAGCTCAAAAAACAAAAACTTGATACTTTCTCCACACTTCCCTATCTTTGTATACTCCCTTCGCTTCAACAACATCCATACACTTTTATCATTAAAACTATTAGTGTACCTCTTTTTCTCCACATTCGTCTAAAATTCGATCAATTTTTTCCTTACCCGCCTCGGTGGCGTAGTTGGCAAACGCGCTAGTCGTGTTGAGTGAGACTGCCGAGGACGGGAAAATCAAGGTTCGAATCTCGGTAGGGTGAACTGGGGGTGGCTTTTCCCAAATGGTTTTCCACCTTACCAATTCCTAATCAATTAGCGTAGCTAGTACTCAAAGCGTATAACCCGAACGGATAGTAAGACGTGGTGCTAAATAATAATAATAATAATAATGATAATAATTTCTAAATACAGTAGATGAAACGAGAAAA
Organism: Timema shepardi; assembly: GCA_902151425.1. NCBI lineage: Eukaryota > Metazoa > Arthropoda > Insecta > Phasmatodea > Timematidae > Timema > Timema shepardi. The sequence goes on from CABFVX010007100.1 coordinate 3,133, forward strand.
TGTGTATGATTAGGTCGTAACTTTTTTTATTTAGTGTTAATGTTTTTATTACCATTTGGTCCCTCCCTCGAGGTATTTATACCAGTTCCTCCCCCTCCCCCGACCTCTTTTCACCCCCCTGCCACGAAGCTTTTGAGAAAACCTCTCAAGCGTGTGTGCGTGGGGGGGCGCACATACTTTTGGTGCCCAACATGGGGCTCCCTGTCTACCTCCTCTTGAATACCTCTCTATGTCATGTTTTCCTGATACATGATCCGTCTGTCTGCACAGAGGGGGGAGAGAGGGAATCTTTGACTTTCTTCTCTCTTGACGAGGGTTGTTGTTGTTGCTTTGGGTTAAGTTTGGTGGTGGTCTCGAGGAATTTACTTGGGTAGGGGTTGGTGGCCCCTGTTTTTTTTTTAACTAGATACTTGACACGAGGAGTGGAACGAATTGTTGTGAAGAGGGTCGAGGGTCCTACTCCCCGCCCCCCCCTGCTCCAGCTGTTGTTGTGGGGAAAAAAAAAGAAACTGCTCCATTTTTGACTTTTGGTGTAATTTTTTTTTCCTAACATTTCTTTGAGAAGGTATTTTTAAATCCGTAACGAATTAATTATTGTGTGTTTGGTGAGATGAGAGGAAACAGGTGACTTATTTTGATAAGAAGAATCTTTTATAAAATACAGTCAATTATTTTATATGCAGAATGATAACATTTCACTGAATTATTATTCTCACATTCTTTGATATTCCCAATTGATTGTATTGGCATGGATGGACGTGAGACGGAAAATTTTCCCTAACTTTTTTTTTCCGGAAAATTTTCCAAAACAGAAAATTTGCAATTTATTATTTCTGTAAAATAATTTCAACTGATTAATAAATGAAACTATAATGTAATTTAGCAATAGAAATCACAATTGTAAACGTTTATATTTAAGATTAATTTGTTTGAAAGGGCGTTAACACCAAAAAACGTCATCAGACGAGCTTCGGTGGCCAACACTCTCTAACGCGCTACTCTCGTGATAAGACTATAGACTGCCTATGAGTGAGATCGGTGTTCGATACCAGTCTGTTGCACAGAGGGCGATTTTTCCTCAATAGTTTTCCACTCTCACGGGTGCAATTCCTTTAAATTCAACCTTCCTCATCCCTAACACATCAGAGTAATTAGTACATACAGTAGCCCCATGGCTTCTTTGGTGCTGACTGACGGCTTTAAAAAGTTACCAGACCAAATTATGTATCACTACGCCAAACCATATTATCTGCAAAAACATGTGTTTAACAGCTGTCACTTCTGACAGCCAACATTTAGGTATGCACCAAAATGCTGACTGTTAGCTGTCAGCTGTGAGCTGTCAGTCAGCACCAAAGAAGCCGCGGGGCTACTGTATTTGCGAAACTAAATAATTAATCATTGTTAGCTTGAAATACTATAGAAAATAAAAATCGCCTTAATTTAAATAATTTTTTTAAAAACCAATAGTTTCCGAGCTTTAAGGAAAGATTTATAATATAAAGCACATTGAACGTGATTGGTAAACTCTTTGGTGTACATAGATATTCCTCTTTTCTAAATGTTTCTGTAACGGTTTATACTATTTTTATTGATGCTCTCTAGTGAAGTGTTTTTTTTTAGCAATTTACATTATTTTGTTTCACAAACCTTAAAAGTTTTTTTTCTTAAATAGAGAAATATTCCGTGAGAAGTCCAACGTGCTATTTTTTAGTAGGCTACAAAAAAAATGTTGCATTAATTAAATAGGCATGACAAAAGATTTATAAACCCTTGTTTTTTTAAAATCCTTAAAGTAGTTTTTAATAAACAGAATTAGTAAATCAAATTAAACTTTAAAATAGCCTTCAGCGCCATTGCTTGGTGAAAGAACGGATGATATTAATTTTAGTTTATTTAATCTTTCTTTTTTTTAACTGAAGTTATTTAAGTCTCCCATTCACTAATCTCTTCCCGCCACTATAATATTAGAGAAACTCTCTCACCTTTTTTTGATTGGATGCCAAGGCAGGGGGCGGATGATAGTAGAATTATTACTTCTAGACTGTGCATCTAACTTATAGGATGATAATAGAATTATTACTTCTAGACTTTGCATCTAACTTATAGGATGATAATAGAATCATTACTTCTAGAATGTACATAACATAGTGTGTTAATATAATTATTACATGTAGACTGCGCATAAAATTATTACTTGTAGACTGTGCACAAAACTTACAGGATAATAGAATCATTACTTCTAGAATGTGCATAACATAGTGTGTTAATATAATTATTACATGTAGACTGCGCATAAAATCATTACTTCTAGACTGTGCATATATAAAAAAGGATATTTATATAATTATTACTCCTAGACTGTGCATCAAACTTAAAGACTATGCACACAAAAAAAGTCCAGCCTACTGGGCACTCGGAATAACGCATAAGTCTCCTCGTAAGGTCTGGCTAAACAATAGTGGAGATTGAGGTTCTAATCTTAGTCCACACTCTTCCTCTACTCTAATCATTTTTTTAAAATCACTGACCAGTTTAGTTTAAATATGAGGGTATAACCGACACATTGAACTAGAGTAAAATTAACATTAACTACAGCTGGTTCTTTCCATCGAACTCTTGACTGTAATAATGTTTCTATCCGTCAATTAAGGTTCTTCCTATGAACATTGGACTGTAGTGACTGTACTAGCTGTCAGATAAGGTTCTTCCAATGAACATTGGACTGTAGTAACTGTTCTAGTTGTCAGATCGATTCATTCGATTCATTCAAAATCATTCGAATGAAAACTGTAGCTGACTTGACTCGAGCTGTCCGATTCATTCTTTTACCCCTCCCTTGACAGAAATTCCGAGGAAAATCGACCTTATGATTATGAATGTTTCCAGGCTATCTCTATATAGGTCTTCATTTCTATTAGGCTCATTTTAAATAAATAGTCCCCATTGCTACACAATAATCGACCTTACGCATTCGAATGATTCTAAGGCTAATTTAATACAAAGTTTAAGTGGTCGTACAGTTCAACGAATATCTGCCAAAAATAATTCGAACGAAAATTACAAACGATTCGATTATTTTGTATATACTACTACGTAGATTTTTTCTTTTTAATTTCCTAAAAATATTACCTTCCTAATTAACTAAACGCAAATAGCACGAACGGTTTGAGAGAGAATTTTTTTTAACGTTGAATAAAATTTATTAAATATATAAGTCTATACTTTTATGTAGGTATTTAATAAAGCTATTCCCTGCCGTAATATCCAGATCGTAGGCCTATTATAATTTCATCCATTAAAATAATTTAACAATTTTGTAAAACAAAACATCACTGTCCAGCAATCTTACGTGGTCGTTTGTCGAGGAGGCTAGTAATTGTGTGTTGGATTCTAAGTGAAGCTTTTAGGAGGCAGACAATTGATTCAGATATTCAAATTGAACGTATTTTTATCACTTACCCGATATATAAATAGGATTGTAAGCTTATAATAAAAAAACAGCCCTTTTCAATGCAATTTAAAAAAAAATCCAAATGTCATTTAATATTTCAACAATATTCAGTATTAGTAATTCATCAACTCTGTATCTTCATTATTGTTTAATCAGAAATGATCCGCATACAATAGTGCTGGTGTAGAATCACGGATACGCTAGGGTAGGTCTACAGTAGTCCCGTGGCTTCTTTGGTGCTGACTGACAGCTCACAGCTGACAACTGACAGTCTACATTTAGGTATATACCTAAATGTTGACTGTTAGAAGTGACAGCTGCTAAGCACATGTTTTTGTGGATCATATGGTTCGGCGTAGGGATACATAATTTGGTCTGGTAACTTTTCAAAGCTGTCACTCAGCACCAAAGAAGCCATGGGGCTAACTTTAGTAGAAGATACTTTCATTTTTACACTTAAGACCCACACACCCTCTCATTGTGCATGATTGAGATTCGATTTGAATGTTCTTACTTTCTTCATAACAGGAAAACCCAGTGTATCGCAAATCTAACGCCTTTAACATTATTATTATAACTGCGTCTTACTAACCGTTCGGGTTATACGCACTTACGCTAATGTGTGATGGTAGGGGGATTGTGAGATGAAATGGAGGACCTACAGTTTAACGTGGAATCCGAACCACGGTGGAGGCCTGTCATTCCCCACATTCACAAGATGTCTTGTCAGAGGTGAAGGAAGGGTTTGGTAATCAGCTAAATCTGTGCCGGGACCGAGGATTGAACCCCGGACCCCCAGCACAGAAGTCTGACACCTTAACCCTAGACCGCCAGGTCGCCTCAACGCCTTTAACAACTTGAACATGTGTTCCATCCCGGAAAATAAAAAAAACACCACCCAGTATAATAATAATTCCACTTATTTGACATTTTAATTAGCGGAAAAGGTCGTTAAAATGTTGTTTTTTGGGGGGGAATCAGATAAGGGTGGAAAGTGTTTTTGTTTGGTGACTAGGGGGAGGGGGAGGGTGGTATGGTTGATTATACATAGTCTTTTGAACTGACCGGAAGTGGAAGCTATTTAAAAAAATCATTATTTCAGCCCATACTTTTTTTTCGAGTGCAATGACCCCCCCACAGACACCTTCTGGTTCGGAAAGAGATAAAAAATGATAATTATTCTGTCTACCTTAACTTATCTTGATTATCTTTACGAGACATAGTAAAAGATGATTATCTTAGTTCCCTTTTTTATTATTTATTTTTCTCCTTTTCACCCCTCCCCCTTTTTACAATTTTACATTTTCCTGCCCATCACGATGTTTATATATCATCTGTTGACAACGCAATGTCTTCGTGTTCCCTAAGATGCTCACTTGTTTCGTTGTTGCTTATAAAAAAAAGAAAATATAATGGAAGGCTCGTCTATGATTTATTATCTAACCTGGTCAACGCTTGGTTGAGTTGTTTTGTGTGTGTGTGATTCAGCTCCCATCCGTCAGGAGCGCTTTTGTCAACTCGTCACGTGGTGTTTAAAGTGGATAGAGAAATTATATTTTAAAAAAATTTAATAAGTGGTATTACGTTGCACCGGTGATAAATTTCTCTCTCTGCTTTATCTATCCTAAGATAATGGGGGATATTTACTTAAAAACTCAAAATATATGTGTAAACGAAATAACAGACATTGTTGCAAAAACACTCAAGACAAAGAGACTGAAATAATAATTTACACTATTAAGGAAAGATTGAAATAAAAAAGTTAACACATCTTTCCAGCAAAAAATATAAAAATCAATACCCCAATTTTCGAGATAATCCATTAAAATAATATATCAGCTAATAGTCTGGAAAAGAGTTGGCTATAACTATATTTAATTGTTTTTAAGCGTTGCACACCTTTACAATGATACATTGACATGTATGTAAAATATTTTCGGAGATTCTACCAAAATTTGATTTTTTTTTTCTTATATAAAAGTACTCTATAGATAATTTTTGCATTTTATGCGCCATTTTGTTTGTAATGTTAAACATTGCAGAGATATGAATTTTTAATCGAAATCACTATATCCGATTTTGAGAAAGTCGATTCTGACTGATTACACTATGACTATCTTATAAGCTACACTATAGTGGAACCAAGCAAGGTAGCAGTCTTACCTTGACTGATTACACTATAACTGATTACACTATGACTATCTTATAAGCCACACCATAGTGGAACCAAGCAAGGTAGCAGTCTTACCTTGACTGATTACACTATGGCCCTATCTTATAAGATACACTATAGTGGAACCAAGCAAGGTAGCAGTCTTACCTTGGCTGATTACACTATGACACGCTCCTGTAATAAAGCCTATTATTAAAGGTTATTAAGACGACTTCTGACTGTTCGTAAACCTCTGATGGACGACGAGAATATAAATTAATTACACCCGTTCTATAATCGTAGCCTGTTTCCCTCGCCACCTGCAGCAGGTGAAGCAGGTGGTGAGGCCTGCCCCTGGAGGGGTAGGCAACTGTTAATAAGGGAAACCATTAGCTGCACGAAAGCTACGTTGTCCAAGATTGTGTTATCGTAACCTAAAATCAAATTTAAAATTTTTGAAAGGGTTGGATTTTACCTCAATTGTTTTCCATATCCCTTTCACGCAAATGCGGGTAAACTTATTTCTAAATCAACTATTTTAAACCCGCCTCAGTGGCGTAATTGGCTAACGCGCTAGTCTCGTGTTGAGCTCGACTGCCGAGAACGGGGGAGATTGAGGTTCGAATCTCGGTCTGGTGAACTGGGGGTGGTTTTTCCTAAATGGTTTTCCACTCTCCATCCACGCAAATGCGGGTTCCATTCCTCTAATTCGACCTTCCCAATTCCTAATCCATTAGCGTAATTAGTACTTAAAGCGTATAACCCGAACGGGTAGTAAGACGAGGTGCTAATAATAATAATAATACTAATAACAAATAGTTTCTTGTCTAATGTTGCTCTTGAATGATAGTCAACAAATGTTGTTATCACCGTGTGAAGAAAATTAAACTCTTACGTTTCTACTGGAGAACTTAATGATTTCTTTTGACAAACTAAACTTATTTGACATAAAAGTCTGCAAAAAACACCTAAACTAGTAGTTCTCCCTATTCTCCACTCTGTTCACCTAACTTAAGGGGCTGGTCAACATTCGTTCACACATAAAAACATTACGGATTAAAATACCTTTCTATGGATTTAAAATAGGTTTTCACCAAAGAAAAGAGATGTATATGATCTAGAACGAAGTCTGTATAACTTTTACTAATCATTATAATCAAACTATTCAATGAAAACTATCATATTTTCAGCCTCATACTATTTTTCTTTTGACCTCATTAAGTTAAATATTCAAAATTGAATTTTATTATATAAAGTAGAACTATTTTACTTAAAGATTTATATGGATGTAAGTGTTAATGCTGGAAAAAAGAAGTAATCACAAGGCTAGATAATATTTTTCTTCTGGTTTTTAGTTATTTAGTTATAATTTATTAGTTTCAAACTAAGACTTAAAAGCTTATTTATAAAATTAAAATTGGAATTAGATTGGTAACCGTAGTGTAACGCTACTTGCGGGAATACCGGGAACTACTTGTATCGTTTAGCAATTTACAAGGGTCTTTCATTTACAGCGTTGCCACGATCGTTTTATTATTATTATTATTATTATTATTATTGGCACCGCGTCTTACTACCCGTTCGGGTTATACGCATTTACGCTAATGTGTAATGGTAGGGTGATTGTGAGATGAAATGGAGGACCTACAGCTTAACGTGGGATCCGAACCACGGTGGAGGCCTGGCATTCCTCACATTCACAAGATGTCTTGTCAGAGGTGAAGGAAGGGTTTGGCAATCGGATAAATCTTTGCCGGGACCGAGGATTGAACCCCGGCCGCCAGCACAGAAGTCTGACACCTTACCCCTAGACCACCAGGTCACCTTTAAATATATACAAACGTAAAAAATCACGTAGTTTTTACATAAAGTATATACATAATTCTGAAATCATTTCAAACCACGTAATTCACTTGTTACGAAGTAACTTTTATTTCACCCGCTTCGGTGGTCGCTTGGTATAACGCGCTACTCTTGTAGTAGACTAGACTGCCGATGACGTGGAGATAGAGGTCCTAATCTCTGAGGAGGGTTTTCCCCAAATGATTCCCCACCCTCCCTCAATTTAAATGTGGTTTCACTTAATCTATAATCAACCTCCACAACTCCTAACCCATTTGCGTAACTAGAACTTAAATGTCCGGCAGAAGGGAGCGCGAGTATTTTTACAGTTTTTATAGCATTATATTTTTTTTTGACAAATTAAATCAAATATTTGTCCAGTAGCAACGTAGAGTTTAGTTTTGTGCACATGCTCATATCAACAGATGTTGAATATCTGTTAAGGGTGTTTTGGAACTTGGTCAAAAAAAATTTTAAATATGGAGAAAAAGTTTTGACCAAATTCCAGGACACCCTTGACAGATATTAAACATCTGTTTATATGAGCATGTGCACAAAACTAAACTCTACGTTGCTACTGGACAAATATTTGATTTAATTTGTCAAAAAAAATGTAATGCTATAAAAACTGTAAAAAATACTTGAGTTCCCTTCTGCCGCAGCTTAAGCGTATAACCCGAACGGTTAGTGAGACGCGGTGATGATAATAATAATAATTATACTATAGAAAGTCTTTATTTTGATTAACGAGAGTATTTTTAAAATTCAAAAACTAAACAACAAAAAAATCCCATTAATCGCCTTTATTTCTTCGCTCCCATCTTAAGCTCCCTTTTAGTGCTTTGTTCCTCCACATCTTATGCGAACGTTTTCAGCGTCTCCAGTAGCTCTATCTCTGAACTGACAGAAGAGTTGATCTGTAAACTTACACGCAGACCACATTCCTGGTACAGGCATCCCCCCCCCC